>ONZK01001974.1:82421-98820 GCA_900322385.1 Pharnaceum exiguum | reverse complement strand
TAACCTAGTGGCTAAGACAAAGAGTTTGTTTTTGTGCTTGTTTATTTATTTTTCTAATCCAAATTAGATCACATGATGGATTTTTTTAGGTTGGATAAGATAGAGTTGACTTTAATTTTCAATCCATTCTTACTTTTCAAAGCCAAAAGTTGGGCAGAGGAACAGTAAAATAAAACTGAGCCATGAACAATGGCTGAATTGCATATCCATTACCTATTCATATGTGCCACCTTTTACTTTTGTACAAACTTCTCTTTATGGGCATTAATATGGCTCTTTTTTTTTGTGTTGATCACAATGTGACTAGAACGATTCTTTTTTTTCTTAATGGCAGTTTCAAAAAACTCTTGGCAATATAGCATAGATGACGAGAGTAAGTCACACATATGTTTGCCTTCAACAATGAACATATTGGATCAAAACCAATATATACTAATTAAGTTTGTGAAGAAAAAAACGATTACCGAACAAACATCTATGATATACAATGTATGAATTTTGTAAACAAAAAATGATTCTAAACCTCAATTCTAAAGGTATATATATTTCATAATAGATGGCACATTGAATCTTTTTTTTTTTTTGAGTCCTGATTTCTTGGTCATCAAATCAAAGCTAAAAAAAGAAAAAAAGGTCATAGTATTTTATAATCCCACCTTTCTTGCATTTAACTCATATTAAGCAACAAGTAACACACATTTGTGTAGATAATGTTTGTTGATCTTGTTTTATTTAATACCTTGAATCGATTAAGTGAATAAATAATTGATGCTCATTCGTGTATGTATTTTGTTAATATTCAACATTATGTTAATATTATTTCTCAAATAAGCTGTTCTCCCTAGTTTATATTCAGTTAAATTTAATTTAGTTCAGTTACTTTCAGTTCAGTTTTTCACAGTTCAGCTCGTACCTTGCAAACGTTATAAGCTTTACTCCCGATATCCGTTGTTAGTTATTAGTATATCCCCTAAAAAAAGAAGTTATTAGTATATCATTGGAAATGTCTCACCATCTATTTTCATAAGCGTAAAATATTGATAGGGTTTTGATAAGTGTTTGAGTATCAAAACAATTAAACAAAAATTGAGATTTTTTTTCTCAATATTTAGGAGTTAGGAGAAGAGGTAAAAGTTTCAGGAAATTTACCGTTTTGGGTACCTGACCTATACCATAATACCAAACTGGCGTCCAAAGTATTCAATATGTCAAATAAGGTACCTGTACTTTTGAATGTTGTACCAAAATGGGACCCCGAGAAGTTTTCTATCATAGAAACTGTCCAAGTTAGGGTCATTTGAGTAATTTTGCACGCATGATTTGGTTGCATCATTGAGCTTAAGATAAACTCTAAGA
The DNA here is from genome assembly GCA_900322385.1 of Pharnaceum exiguum. Classification (NCBI taxonomy): domain Eukaryota; kingdom Viridiplantae; phylum Streptophyta; class Magnoliopsida; order Caryophyllales; family Molluginaceae; genus Pharnaceum; species Pharnaceum exiguum. The sequence goes on along the minus strand of ONZK01001974.1, from coordinate 97,464 downwards.
GAGAGAGAAAAGAGAGGAAAAGCGGAAGAGAGATAGTTTTTTTTAAGTGGATTAAGTTTTATTAGGATAAGAGTGTATTTTATGGAGGCAAACATGTTTTCCCTTTTGTTTCCTTATATTATGGGGGTATGTGACAATGCTGACAAATCTTGCATGAAAATTTACTCAAATGACCCTAATTTAGACAGTTCTATGACAGAAAACTTCTCGGCGTCCCATTTTGTTACAATGTTCAAAAGTACAGGTACCCTGTTTAGCATATTAAATACTTTGGATCTCAGTTTGGTATTATAATATAGGTCAGGTAGCCAAAATGGTAAATTTACAAAGTTTTATAAAGAAATGAGAAAAAAGAGTAGCATTGTCAACTGGGAAGTGTCCGGTGTCCCCAAGTATATATATACTGTATATATAAACAAAATTAACTGATTAGTAACGGGCGGTATCCCATCCTCCGCTATTCTCAACACCGCCGCAGACTCCACTCTCTCCCCTCCCTCCCTCACATCCCAACCCAATACAAATGGAACAAACAGACACAACAACAACAGAAGCAAAAGAGCAAAATCACGACTATTCACACCAAACAGAAAAACAACAAGAGAACGAGGAAGGCGGAGGAGATGAGATGGAAATAGACGAAGAATACGAGAACGAAAACGAAGAAGAAGAGGAAGATGATGACGAGGAAGAGGAAGAGGAAGAGGATGACGAGTGTCACGTGAACTTCGAAGGCGAATTAAACCCTCTTGACCTCGTCACCAACGATGATAATATTAATAACCACAATATTAATACCAACAACGACAACAACAACAACAACACTGACACAATTAACAACAATAATAATAGTAAGAGCAGTAATGATCAGCTTCAGCTTTACCAGCAGTTCGAACGCCTCGAATTCCAAGCTCTGGCTGCTAGAAATCATCACAACAATAATCACATTCATCATCATCCTCGTCGGTAATTTACTTTTCCTTTTCTTTTTACTTACTGACTAGAATGCCTCTTTATTATTATTATTATTATTATTATTGTTTTTATTAATTAAGTTAAGTTAATTGTGTTTAGTGCTTGCAATGGAACGGAACTGAATTGAATTGAACTGAACCGAACTTAAGTGAGCTTGTCAGACCGCTAGTTATATTACAACAACAACAATAACAACAACCCAGTGAAAATCCCCATTCAATGGGGGTGCTCGCGGTCAGGATGTACGCAAACTTACCTATGTTTAAGAAAACAGGGAGGTTGTTTCCGAGATTGACCCATGCATTGCTGCATTGAAGTATTGATTTCCAATAACTTCACTAAATTAAGAATGCTAATTATAATTATTAGTTTTAAAGAGAATTACCGAAGGAATTAAACTGAAGTGAACTGAATTGAACCAAAATTGTGAGGAGTAAGTCCCCGGGAATTACGTTTGTGGTTTGATCCAATTGGTTGGTTATTTTGGCAGAGAGGGATCAATTGAGGAGCTTGGACTAGACGAAAATATTGGAGCAACCCATGAGGAGATAATGGAGGTTAGGAATTACGGTCTTCGCAAGAGACGATCCAGAAGAGAGGTACATATTTAACTTTAAACATTGCAATGGTTGCTTTTGAAGTTACCTAATTGTGATATCTACTCATGTCACATGTTTTTTGTTGTGTGGTTTGAGCAGCCTAAGAAGAAAGGGAGACGTAAAGGGTCAAAAAATAAAGTTAACCCTGAAATACAATGGAAGATTGGTGAAGCTACTCTCCACTATGCACATAGTCGTTACGACGAGGTTTGTGTTCCCCTCTCGTCCTTTTCTCGTAATAATTTTTTTAGGATCTATTTTACTGGCTTTGTGAGAAAGTTCCGCCTTTAACAGAAGGGAACTGACCGTCCTTTGCGTTCGTCTATTATCCTGTTTTGGCAGTAGCTGTTTCAAAACTTTCCAACCTGCCAATGTCCAATGTTTCTTCTTTTCTTTCCCCATTTGTCGAAACAATCTCAGCTAGAGTTGCCAATTTTCAGTTTTGCGATTTATTAGAGTGTTACCACGAGGCTCATCATCTTTTCATGAATGTCTCTGTTTTGGTCTGGACAACGTCATTTGTTCTTTCATAAGCATGTCATCTTTATCTGTGCAGGGAATCAAATTGTTGAATGAGGTGGTTCTTATGGCACCAAATCTCGCTGAGCCATATGATATGCTTGGCCGTATATATGAAGCAATGGGTCAAAAAAAGAAAGCTACTGGTTGCTACATGATTGCTGCAATTTTGAGTCCAAAAGACACACCTCTTTGGAAACGTCTTGTTGATTGGTCTATGTAAGTGCTCCTCATGTTGGTATTTTGCTAGTCTCTGCACGCTACGGAAAGTTTTTCAAAAGTTGCTCAATGACATGCCACCAGTGTTGTGCTTCCTCTTTTGTCTGAGTTTGAAATTGAGAGCTTCTAAGCATTAAAGTAAACAAAGAACACTGTAGCTGTTCCTTTTCCAGGCTAGGTTTTGAAAGGCGTGAGGCGCACCGAGGCCATGAGGGTCCGTGGATCCGAGGCGCACTTTTTCCACATAATTGAATATTTAACCATACTCACAACTAGCACTTAGTGAGTACATTTTAAGTATTCAAATATAAATATATTTCATACCATACCGCAGATAGTCTATCGACGTACATTGATTTCAGGAAAAGAGATAACTAGGTAGCTACTAACTAGAAACTAATGGAACATGAAAGACCACACACAAGCATAAGCATAGCTTTCTAGATTCCCTTAGGCTAAAACGCTTTACCCTCAGGCCTTAGCACTAAATGACCAAATACTCATCTTCCTGCATTAACACAAAAACCCACCGGAGATCCCTTGATGAGTGGCTGGTGGTGGCGGCCATAGATGGGGATGTGCTGCTAGGGTTTGAGATTTGCAGTTGGGACTTGGGAAACAGATTTTAGGGGAAGCTCAGCAACTACAAAAAAAAAGAAGCTGAGTCAGAACATGAGGCTCGCGCCTGAGGTGCCTTGTGCGTCGCTTGGAGGCACACTGAGGTTGCCTTGCATATTCGCGTCGCCTCGGGTAGTCCAAGGCGCAGAGGCTTGCACCCTGGCTCGCCTCGCTGCTAGGCGCGCCCTAGGCGCACTTTTGAAAACGAAGACATGAAATTTTAAGTTTTATGACTAGTTTATCTCATGCTCTCTGACATTTACTCCTCATTTTGTTTGGTTCTTCTCATTCACTCGCAAAAGGTCAACACAGCGCCGTACCGTGCGTTATAAGGGCCCTGTGCAAACTTCATGACTTGGGCCCTTTGAAATATTGAAAAAAGTAAATTTTGCTAAATGAAGTTTACATAATTGACGGTAGATTTTTCTTTAAAGCTCAGAATTTGACAGAATATTGTAGATGAAATTGCACAAGGCCCACGCCGAAATAAATGCGAAACGACAATGGAACCAGTGCACAATCGGATCAAACGTTGCAAGTTTTACACAGCATACAAAGTTAAATAATTTTTTTTTTGAAAAATGGGGCCCTCTCCTGGGTAGGGCCCTGTTCCATTGTTCTGCTCGAACTGGCTGAAATTCGGCCCTGGGTCAACATATAGGTATTTAGTGTAAAGTTTGGCCTATAAGTGTATGCATTTTTTGTTATACACTCCAGTTGGATTGTGTCTTACTTTTTTAACAAGTATGGTAACTGTTAAAGAACGAAAGACTTGAGAAACACGAATGACAATGTTTATCTTGTTAAATTGAAATTTTTGTGAGGATACGGCCAATACGCTGTGAATATGAGTTATGCTCCTCTATCTTTAAGGCCTCTCTTAGGATTTACACCGAATCCGTTTTAAGTCATCGGCCTGCTTTCAGTTATCAGGATCACAAGTTGTACTGGTGCAGAGTTATCAGTAACCTATACATGCATATGGACAGTTTTGGGTCTTAAGCCAGGTGGTATAATTAATCTCATTTCCCTTATTGCAGAGAGCAAGAAAATATGGGACAAGCCTGGTATTGCCTTAATAAAGCAATAAATGCTGACCCGAGTGACATTAGTCTTAGGAACCTTCGTGCTTCACTTTTGCTGGAGAAGGGAGAATACCAGAAAGCTGCAGACACATATCATCATATTGTTCAGATATGCCCAGATGATTTTGAAACTCTCCAGAAAGCAGCAACAGTATTAACTCTATCCATAATTCCATATCTTTGAATTAGTTTGTGCCATGAACTTGTCATTGTGTAAACTAAGGGCTATTCTGGTGATCATTTTCGTGCGTTTTTCGATATTCTTTTATTTTTGTATCCTTTTTTTTTTTGTTTTGGTTATGCGATAGTCAGTCAAATTTGGCTATGAACTGCTGGGTAGAACTGGGGGCCATGTTAATTTCATTTCCGTTCATTATGTGCTTGTTATGTCAATGCTTCTGAGTGCTGGTTTTATATTTGACACTTTTGTTAAGCTTTTGCCTGCCTAGGATGTTTCTGAAGCCAAGCAAAATGTGTTCTTTTTTTTTTCTTCATATTTTGTAATGTTTGAAAAGCTCTGTCTCTACCCCCTTTCTTTATTTTCTGAAATTTGGCAACTTTCTTGGCTTTTTCATTTTTCAGTTGTACAAGCATTGTGGCCAATATGACCGGTCAATCAGCATCTTGGAGGAGTATGTTGAAAAGCATCTTTCTGGCGCTACCCTTCCTGTAGTCGATATGCTGGTTTCAGCATGTCTAGAGAGTGACAAGCACAGTAAAGCTTTGTATCACATTGAGCGTGTCAAGGAGGTCTGTGGTCCTGAATTCCCCTTAAACCTGAGTATTAGAGAAGGCATATGCCATGCTCGTCTGGGAAATATGGAGAAAGCAGAGGTTTGTTTTTCATGTATTTTTCAGCTGGTCTTTCTATCAAAAAGAAAAAAAAATTTAGTGAGCTGGTCTTTCAGTTATAACTGCTCTCCGTTTTATTATCGTCTGTTCAAAAGTTGAAAGTCATGCAAAAGAGATATATCCTTCACTTTTACATCACTTTTTTTCTTTCCTTCATTGTTTTGTTTATACAATGTAATATGTGGTTGATTAATTGTGACAGAGATATGAAGATCTTTCTCTCTTTGTGCTCCAATTAATAACATCACAAGTCCCTTCAGAATTACCTGCCTGTCTTGTGGGGGTGGGTGTGGCGGGTTACATCCTAAAACCCATTTGCGGACAGGCCTTTTCTGTTATATCCTTATCCTGAATCGTATATACTGACTGCAACTTTGGTTGAGTCCAATAAAAGTGAAATTCAAAAGTACAGTTGAACCGTGACAGCTTTACTGGATGTCAGCATTAGCTCCGCTTGCGTTGCATGCAGTGTCCGGGATGTTTACTTTTCTTCTTCCTTTTGATTCATTTTTATAGAAAGAATTGCTTTTTGGGCTGTATCTTATGTGATCTCTTGTGAAGTCTGTAGAATATGACTACGTATTGAAGTAGCTGAAAGCCAATTCTAAATAGCAGAGGTAGCTTCCTTATTTTATGGGAGAAGTTCAGAGTTTCACACATCCAGTCATCTATGGTTGATAAATTTTGTTGATTGAAAGAAGTTTAGCCAGAGTTACCCAGTTAGTAGAAGATGACAAAGATTCTTTCTATATTTGAACTTAGAGTCGTTCTTCCCAGAAAGAACCTGGACTAAGGTTACTTTTCCGATTTCCCATATCTTTACTTATTAAGTGCTAGGGTCTTCCACAACCAATATGAAAGGGGTATGTTTCCTTTTTCTTTCTAGCCTGCATAAGTGGGAGCCTTTTAAGGCACCAAGGTCATGATGATGTTGATTTATTGAGTTACCACCTTTCTCTAGACTATTGTGATTATTTGTGTTTTGAAGCGAAGAGTGTCACTGCAATCTAGAGTTTCTTTTCCCCTTTATTGGACTTGGTAATTATTTTTACTCATAATTTCATGTATTTGCTGAAGCCTTTCAAATATGTGCAGATATGTTTCAGTGCTCTGCAGAGGGACAATGCAAAACCCCCGATGGGTCTGACAATGGCAGTTGGAAACACATACATGAGTCTTCAACAGTATCAGCTGGGTTTAAAATATTATCTATTGTTGGAAGGCTGTGCCTCAAACAATGTACTGTTACTGCTACATTCAATTCCATGAATATTTGTAGTCGCAAGTTCTACATTAGATCCCGGTTTTTGTCGTAGTTTACCTTACTCAATTATTTACATGGTCTGGAATTCTGGGTTGATGTTACAGACATTACACTCTAATCAAGAAAAGGTCTGACTGGTACCTTTGGAACTATTGAGTTTCAAACGGGGTAGCAAGCCCTTCAGAGCTGCATGAAATGTTTGCCTGTATGTGTTTGGTAACAGTGTACTATTTTCACCTGACCTATTGTGTTTTCACTGTGGTAGCAGGAACTTATACATGTCAAAATTGCTCACTGCTACTCAGCTCTGAAAGAGACTGCTTTGGCAATTCAATTCTTCTATCGAGGTCCGTGATGTTCCATAGCAATTTTTTTCTTTTTCATTTCTTACATTTATCTTGGTAGTTAAAGTTGAAGTTATTATTTGAGCTGTTTCACTGTAGTGATTTGATGTGGCAGTTAAATAATCTTTTCTTACTATTTGGAGGAATTTTGTACAACATGTCATTTATGTTTTGAGGTACTCCAAAGTTTGGGCTTATTTCTAATTTTTCTTGCATTTCAGCATTGAAAGCACGTGAAGGTGATATTGAGACTCGGTTAACTCTGGCTTCCCTTCTAGTTGAGGAAAATCGAGTAGAAGAAGCCTTAACATTGCTACTACCTCCACCAAATCCAGGTATAAAAGTCTTGGTTTCATGGTACTTTTAGTTTTTATGGTCAAAGCTCTTTTTTTTTGTCTCGGTAATGATAATAAAAATTATTACCAAAATATAGTCCTTGTTTCAAAGCTACAATTAATACACTCTGACCCAATCATCTAAAATCTACTCAAAAACTTAGGAAACTCCCTAATATCAGCGTGTTTACGCAACTTTTCATATAGAATTTGAGTCGAATTCTAACTAAATCCTTAAAAAATTGTACAATATAATGGGGATCATGCGACTTCTGGTTGATAATATCTGTTTCGCTCGTGCCAAAAGCTATATACCACTGCTGCAATTCCTACGGGGACCATCTTTTTAAGATGATAGCCAGTTTATCCGTTGTGAGAACTGTAACGGAAATTATTTCATAGAATACTGCGCGTATACTTCATTCATCAGTCATCACCTTCCTGAAAGTACAACAACAACAACAGTCCCAGTATTATCCCATCCAAGATAGGGTACTGAGGGAGCCCGATGTACGCAGCCTTACCCCGATTTTTTCAAATCGGGAGACTGTTTCCAGTACCTTACCCCGATTCAACAGTCCCAGTACCTTCCTGAAAGTAATCGCATTAAAAGAATACGTGCTTCACATCTTCCTCTCTTTGAGCGCATAGTAAGCCAGTGGTATCTGGAATGGCCATACCAATGTGCTCCAGTCTTTTCCTAGTTTGAATGCTATCATTCACCACTAGCCATGGAATAAATGATGGTCAAAGCTATTGGTGTCCTTCAATTAACGGAATTCTGTTTTGCAGGGTCATCAAATGATGGAGATGCTGGTCAATCTGAACCTTGGTGGATTAATGTGAAACTGAAATTTAAGCTAGCCCAAATATATAAATCTAAAGGGATGCTAGAGTCTTATGTTGAAGTTATCTACCCCATTGTCCATGAGTCACTGACTACTGATTCGATTCATCTAAAGGTACTTTCATGTCGGCATATATTCATATAAGGCTTGTCTGTGCATGTCAAGGTCAATGTAGAGCTGGGACAGGGAGCAGATTTCTGATGATCTTGTCATGTTTTTGTTGTTACAAGTTGACTCTCACATTCTTTTTAGGTTTTGCTCATCGCTATGTGCCCGCCTTTGATGGATATGCTTTGTTCTCGTTCCAGGGTTTTCCACTTTACGGCATTTCTCGGAAGTAACTTCTGCCTTTTGTATCTCAGGTAAAACAGAGGAAACGACTCACCGCTAGTGAACTATCAGAGCGAGCTGCCAAAGTTCTCAGTGATGATCATACTGATTCTGTATTACTTAAATTGAGACCACTGGCTTCCAGAAATGATTTGTGAGTAACATGATATTTTGCATAGTATTGCTGCACATTTTATTTATCATGGGTAGATAAGTGCCATATATGTACTTCCACTTTGCATAAAGACAGTCTTTATGTTCGATCGGAAATTCTCTCTGTTATTGTCAACTGGAGCGTTTACTGATATCTTGTTGACATGAACATCGCTTATCTTTTTGGACATATATTTACATTTGTAATCTTGAATATAGTAGTTGAGTTGTCCACTCTTTTTTAGTCTTTAATAGAGGAATCAACAAGCATTGATGTGAAGAAAATTGTTGAAGTGCATGTTTATTCTATCACTAGGTCTGATTAGCTGATCGACTGATCGTACATCAGAGAAATGATGATTTGATGAAGTGTTTTTTCATTTATTCACTATAGGGTGAAAGGCAACCGAGCTAAAAAGAAACTTAAAGTGATGGAAACATTAAAAGAACAGAAGAAATCTGCTGCGTTGGCTGCTGGACTTGACTGGGAGAGTGATGAATCAGAAGATGAAGTACCGGTATAGTCGATTGTTTTTTGTAGCAAATCCAATCATTTCCTATATGAAGGTCTGATATTTAAATACTCTTATTTAAACTTCTTTTTATGGCTGGTATTTAGCGACAACCAGTGAAGGAACCTCCATTGCCTGACCTCTTTAGGGATGAAGAACATTACAACCTCATATTAGAAGTAAGTTCTTTTCTTCTTCCCATTCGCTCCCTCCATCCCTTTATATCTTCTTTCTAGCATTATTTTTGCAGATGCTTAGTAGACTTCAACAAAACTGACAGTATGCTCCACTTCTTGTTAATGTTTGAGCTACTTATATTGTAGCTTCGTAGTTGCAGTTAGTCATACTTACTTTAATCTGGATCCAACTTATACCTTGGAATTGTTCCCCTCCCTTCCATGGAATTTGTGATATTGAGTTGGTTGAACTTGGTTGGCTGGTAAGTGGTAAACCTTTGCGGGTAGCTTAGTTGGTAAGACCTTTGAGATCCTTTCCAGTGGTCTTTAGTTTTGAGGTTCCCCAGGGCCACGGGCCACCCGACGTTTTTAATTTTCCTTAACATCATGGGCCAAGGGATTATTCAGGCTGCTTTGCGTGCCCTTTTTATCCATAAAGAAAACACTTGTTGATTGTTTAGCTTAGTCACCTTCCTGTAAATTTTGAGTTCTATCTCTGATGTTGACATCATTTCTGATCTTGAATTTAGTTTGCTGTGTTACCTCTGTCCATCTAATGAACTGCACTGTTGCCTGAAAGAGTATGCTGGCCTCGCACTAGGTTGACCAAGTGTACTGGCACCAAAACAGCGAATTTTTCAGTAGATTGTTTTTTTGTATGCTAAAAGTTTGAGCCTGGCATTAGCGTGATAGATTACTGCACATCATGTCATCTATAAGAAAATCTTGATTGCATTATGCTTTTGTTTCTCTCCTTAGACCCACAAGGATCTCCAACTCTTGTTTTTGTTTTCAAGTTGACTATGCCGATGGCCAGTATGCTTCTTCGTCTTCACCTTCAGTATATCTCTATTGTTGCCTTGTGGTGGTGGTGGGGGCAGTGTTGTGTTTTGTCTTATTCCCATAATTGTAATCACAGATTTCTCTTGTATCTTGCTATCCTTTTCTTTTAACCTACTCTGTTTATGTGCCTGGAATATTTGACTCTCTTTAGTCGTTAGTTATGCACAGCATTGACATCTCTGCGAAGGTATAAGGAAGCTCTGGAAATTATAAACCTCACTTTGAAAATAACTTATAAGACAGTGCCAGTTGAGAAGAAGGAGAAATTCCGGGCCCTTGGTGCTCGTAAGTGCTTCACGTCTCTTCTTTATGACTTCACTTCTTTCTATTCTGGTTCTCTCCATGTGAAATCCTCTTTTATAATTGGTGATTAAGTTTCATGTTTCTTTCAAACTGAGATTGTTGAGCAAATGTATTTAGATGCTAATAAGAAGTATTTACTACTAACTGTCCTTTTTATTTGCAGAAATTGCATTGAACGTCACTGATCCATCTGATGGATTTGATTACGTCCGCTACATTGTTCAGCAGCGCCCACATAGTATTGCTGCGTGGAATTACTATTACAGATTAGTCTTGAGGTATGTTATAAATATGATCATGCGTCGTTTGGTAGAGCTTAAAACCTGGCATTCTTAATGGAAGACTCCTTAATCACAATTACTTTTACTTTCAATGTTAATTTTTTTTTTTGTGGCCCCCTAAATCAGGAGTTGATAGGAAATACATCAAAAAAATTTGCTCAAGAACAAACTGGCAAGTATGGTCCCAAGTTTGAGTCCCCTCAGGGCCACTGGAGGTTTTACCGGTCGTTAACTTCAGGGCCCATGGGATTAGTTAGGCAAAAGCCTAGATACCCATGTTATCTAAAAAAAATAAAATTGTGCTGCTTTTTGAATTTGCTGAATATTGCAATTTGCACGTATGGTTGTTTTTTTTGCTGTGTCATAGGTTTAGACCTGGCAAACTGGTGATTTCCGGACAATGATTTTTTTTTGGAGATTTGACTTAAAGAAAATACATTTTGAATATATTTGCTTGAACATCTTCGGGCCAGTCAGTTTGGGTTGGGTGAAATCGGGTCTCAGATCGAGTTCGGGTTGCATCTTTCGGGTCTGCTTCGGTTATCGGGTCGGGTAGTTCGGTTCTGGTTGTTGGGTTCGGCTGAATTTTCTAGGTGATAGGTTGCTACATACTGCAAGTCATACTTAAGAATTTGATGTCACAGTTAAGTCAGCAAGATTTTTGTTGATGTGATTGACTGAATCAGCATAACGCTGTATATGGCTTTACATTCTGCTTAAGTTATTGGTAAATGGAAATTAATAAAGGCGGCCTCATATGAATGGAAGGTGACCTATTGGATTGGGTTTTAAGTTTTTAACGTATGATGACATCTATTTTGGAGGTATACTATAAAGGGTAAGGATGACAATTAGTTGTAGAGAGGGGTTATTAGGCATGCACAATAGAAGCAGGATGAGGAGATCAGCATCTGAGTTGGTTTTAGGATGCCCTTCTGGCCTTCTGTCATCTTGGCTTCTTTAAACGCAATAAAGTACTTCTTAAGCTGTCTGTGTGATACCTGATTTGTCCTCCTTTTGTTGTGCATGACCAGCTGCTCAGGAGTGATGTAATGTTTGCAAATCTTTACTACTCTCTTATTTTTGTTTTCTGTTGACTCAGATTAGAGAATAGGCTTTCAAAGCATAGTAAGTTTCTGCTTCAAATGCGACAGGGAGACAAAAGTTTAGTGCCTCCGATGGTCATTACTGGAAATCAGTTCACCATGATCAGTCACCACCAAGATGCTGCAAGGGAATATTTGGAAGCCTATAAACACATGCCTGACTCCCCGTTGATCAATCTTTGTGTTGGTACGGGTTATTCTTATTCCTGATTAATGTTGTATCTGCTGGAGGTCAACTTTCATTATATCTATATCTACGTTCTGTCTAGGTACTTCCTTGATTAACTTAGCACTTGGACATAGACTTCAAAACAAGCACCAATGTGTTGTCCAGGGCATGGCGTTTCTCTACAACAACCTCCGACTTTGTGATAATAGCCAGGTCTGCTCCTCGTACAAGATTATTCTTCATCACTTCATTAAAACATATTCATAGGTACTTTGTATGTGGAACAATCTCATGTCCTTGGTTTCATCTTCAAATCTTGGGCTTATTTTTTCGGTTTGCCCATTCCCATGATACTTTCTGATTCCATTCTTTATTGTAGCACCCAGATGCTAGGTGATTGAAGACAATTTTTTATCGAGTGAATCTGTCCTAGTTTGACTACGTAGGAAAGAATAGTTTCATCCTGACATTAACAGAATCGGGCTGCATTGCGAGTGCATACTTGGCTATTTACCCCGTTGATTTCCCCCCTATATTCATCATGCTTTATATAAATGGATAGGTATCAAGCGACCTATTGATAGAGGTTTACACAATTGTTGTGCAAAATAGCAGAGAAATCAAATTTCTCGGTGTTGTGCGTAATTATTATTGGCAGCATCCTCATGCTAGCCGACTTCTTAGTGGAAAGGGATGTGCGAATCTGTTGTGGAAGTTTGTGTTGCATTTGGCCTGACCAGTCTAATGTTTTTTTCCAGTCTTGTTCTTTTGTTTTGATTTATCCAGCCAAGCTAATATTTTCTGATTTAACTCGGGCAACATTACAGGAGTCCCTGTATAACATAGCTCGTGCCCTTCACCATGTTGGGCTCGTCCATCTAGCAGCCTCTTACTATGACAAGGTTCTTGCCATTCGCCAACAAGATTATCCTGTGCCGCAGATAATCAAAGAGGATAGAGATCATGCTGAACATCCAAAACCGGGATACTGTGACCTCCGAAGAGAAGCAGCCTACAATTTGCATTTGATTTACAAGCAAAGTGGTGCAGTTGATCTTGCTAGGCAACTCCTGAGAGACTATTGCACGATGTGATATCTGATAATCTGGTAGATTATTCTTCTGTCCCCTGAATTATGGTCAAAATGGATGCCAGATAAACGTTGCTGAAGAATTTTGCAACGTACTGCCCTACTGTGGGGTAGCTTGTGAAAGACTCCGTAGCAATGTTCTGGATTCATGACTTGTAAGTTGTAAATTATGCACTGTGCTGAGATCCGTGGCTGAAAGCAAGGGATTGAACGTCTCAAATGTAAATATTAGGGCTATGTTAAGTAAAATATGAGTTCTTCTTTGGGAGAATGTGTTAGTGTAACATCATCTCAGAATTTCATGCTGCTCCAGAAACCTCATGTGCAAGCTTCATCACGATTATTATCGCGACTTCACAAGAATTGAGGTCTACAATGATGACCACCCACACCCGAAAGGCCGAAAGTAATCAGTGTATGTGCGGCGATATATTTCAGGCATTTATTTCTACTATTGTGCCAAATTGCAATAATCTAGCAAGTTGGAAGGCATAATTGCACCAGTAAGTGACAGCTACTTTACAAACAAAGGAGCATAGAAATGGTGAAGTACTGATATAAATCCGAATGAAGAATAACGCCTATCTATGTGAAGTTAATTACAACCCAACTCATTGTTATTCACGTTATATTGTATCTATTTCATGATTGATGTGAAGCCTGGAAGTTTGGATGCACTCGGGTACCATCCATGTTATTAGTTTGATTGCACATGTATTGCTTGGGATATGAGAGTGAGTGAACAAGAAGAATATGAAGATCTATGAATTATATAAGCTATGGTCTCAATATACATCAAATCTCGTTTTCTCAAAAACGATATTGTATCCAAGTGTGGTCCAGTGTCTCCATCTGAAGTAAGGCAGCTGCCCCTCGGTCAGCTAACAATGAACTTGACCACAGCTACCTGGGATCAAGCAAATTGAAAGCACGTACATAGAACAAAGACGAGTTACTCATCCATCATCATCAATTTTCCTACATTCCATAAATTTTCGCGTGTATTGATAAAAATGTTTAGATGAACCATCGTGTCATTGTGGATCAAAATGTACACCCGGTGTACCAAAACTTGCTGGAAAAATACAGTTATTGCATTAATTAAATTATTGTAACATTGAAAAGCTCCAGCTTTCAGAGTGCTCAACAGGAAAAAGTTACACAGAGAAGATCCAGTCAACTATCACTGTAACAAAAGAGAAGTGGGATTGCGGGATTGCGAACTGTAACCATAAACCCTGCAGTAACTTAATCAAATCATAAAAACTATTAAAAGGAACTTAACAACAAATAAACAATTGACAAGAGTATACGAGCGAGACATGTACAATCCTATATGTCTTTGGCTCCTTGAGACCGACATTATTTAGACCGATTTTTTTTTTTTTTGGGTGTAGAGGTCTAGAGGAGAGAACTGCGGTCGCCAGTAAGAATCGAGCCCCAACTTTAAGGATTGAAGGTAATACTTTATACTCAAGCAAAACTCTTTTGTTTTAAGGCCACTTTGCTTGGTTGAATGGTTGAACTGAAATAACTAAGGATGACCTCTTTTGCGATTCTCATACAGGATAAGAGAAGATGACCTCTTGCATAGTAGCATCTCATGCAACTAAAGCAGTAAAGCACAAGCTAATGATTAAAATAACTCACGCGCTCCCGGGATTGAGGAAGCAGGCCACTTTCATCTTTGTGTTTGACCTTCAGTTTGTACAAGCCGATTTTCCATTATCCCCAAGATTAATATGCTTTTGATAACACCTGTTGCATCTCCAAATTAAATATGTACTTGTGTTATAGGCTAATGTCAACCGAGTTTAGTACTTCTCCAGTACACTGGGATTATCCAAAGGCTCGAAATTTCCCCTCTCTAAAGCTATACCCATGTCAAACATACAGATATTATTGTCACTGAAATTTCCTGATAATCTATATTAATCTCTAAAACTTACTGTATTGGTTTGAGAACGGTAAAAGTCTTACCCAAAAAGAAACTTATCGATTTGCTTATTATGCACAACGCCATTTATTTCTTGTTAGAAGTTCTGATTTCTAGTTTAGCAAAAAAAAAAAGACTTGTAGTAATATGTAAATATGTAATGTTATATAGCTAGAGTAAACTAATAATTCTATAAACTAAAAGTCTTACCCAAAGAGAATGTTGTATACTTGGCTACTTGCTATCTCAACGGCTAATATCTTGTAGCTAGTCACACTTGACAAGCTGATAAAGTGATTGAAATGATTGTACAAAGCCACAAACCCAACCAGATTGAGCTTTTCTATCTTGGTAATAATTCAAAGTCATTTCTCTCCTCAAGATTCTTCAGTTTTAATCTTTTGATATAGTAACATGTACGCAGTTTTTTTCCTGATTTTGATTATTTTGGTCATCACCCCCCCCCCCCCCCCCCCCCCCCCCCCC
>ONZK01001974.1:54953-68862 GCA_900322385.1 Pharnaceum exiguum | reverse complement strand
AAAACATTCAGTAAAGAGTATCATATGTAAAGCTTCTTCAACCCCAAGCAGCAAATCCAGTGACCACCGGCTGGAAAAGTGGTAACTAAGCCCAAGCAAGGGTTACTT
Organism: Pharnaceum exiguum; assembly: GCA_900322385.1. NCBI lineage: Eukaryota > Viridiplantae > Streptophyta > Magnoliopsida > Caryophyllales > Molluginaceae > Pharnaceum > Pharnaceum exiguum. The sequence goes on along the minus strand of ONZK01001974.1, from coordinate 68,754 downwards.
TCAACTTGGTTTGCTTTTCTGTTTTCTTCAACTAGGTCACTAGTTCCCTCTATTAACAAGGAGAGTATTTATCTTCCAAGACATACTGAACAACAAAAGAACTGCTTAGATTCTTAGCTCCCACTCTTCCACCATTGTTAATTGTTAAAGCTGTTAAAGTGATCACAAACATTTCCCAGTATAATCCAAGGAAATTAATTGGTTAGCCACAACCAGAATAAACAAGCCACAATTCTGAACAATAGATTCCATTTAACAATAAATGACATTGGTTCCCAAGCAAATTATAGGTACTGCCTATGAAAATCCCACGGACTATTCACATGAAAGCTTCATTACTTCCACAGTTACACATAATCGACAATAGTTAATGTGTACTTCTCCTAGGAAGCTCCAAAAACCACTGAGCATTCTTTCAGAAGCGACTACTCGTAGTCTCACACATTTTCTCAACTTGTACTACGATACTGATATATCAGTATAGGTATGCGGAACAAGTCTTCCACTTCAGAGTACAAACCAAATGCCCAGAGTGGTCGGTTTTCAATCTTAGAAGGCAGATTGAACAATCTAATAGGTCTATTTAGTCATCTAAACAAGGTCTCAAAAAAAAAGTCATCTAAACAAGAAATATGGCAATCACTCTCCTTGATTCACCCAACCATCTTAAAGCATCAATACTCACCACAGGGATAAACATAATATTTGACCTCCATTCCGTACAATTCCTAAGGTGCCAAGCTTCTTATTTTATGATGCCCAAATTCAAGTCTCTAGCTGTATGTGGTCTTTCTACACCCTTTCTATTTTACAAGCGAAGTTCCAATATTTCTTCACCTGAGACTATCCCACAAAAAATAAAAATGCAACACAATACACTCAAAAGAGTGAGCAAAGGATCACTATAAGTAGATTTCATAATCAGTAGTCCAATATGCTTCTCAAGGCCGAGACCAAGAAAGCAAGGACGAGCTTTAATACCAATTATCAGCTAAGGAAGCTCCTAATAACCAAAATCAACTCCTATACTCTCAAAGGCCTTGGAAGAAAAGCACTTTCGCAGTTCAATCATCCCAAATTAGTAGTCAAATACGGGATAAGACTACTACAACAAACACACATAGAACCCTAGAATAAGTACAATATACACAATACTCTTATAGTGAGTCAAATATGCTGATATCCAGACCAACCGGATTATCTTAAAACTTCAACAGCACTGTACATCCTCAATTTCAGTGACAACAACCGAACTAGTCGAAAGCAAAACTACAGAAACCACTGAAAACAAAGCAAACAAAGATAGCACCTTTAGCACAAAACAAGACTGAGACAAATATTGATTGATACCCAAATTACTCACAGCAGACTACAATAAGCAAAGCTACACAAACCTATTTAAACGAAAAGGGTACTCAAATATCCAAATGCAATATCATTTTCCACCAATATCAAGCAATTCAAAATGCCACACCAATTTGGGTTTTGCACACCACAACCATTATAAATCCTTCACTTCTAACGTCATCAACCTAGCTACTAAAGAAAAAACTATAAAAAAATAAAATTAAACAAAAAAGATAACAACTTTACTACAAAACCACAACCAAGACAAAAAATTGATCAATACCCACAATTACACACACAATAATACACCAAGCAGAAACAACACAAGATTAATTAATCCAAAAGGGTACTCAAAAATATCAAAAACAAGACCATCCTCCAAAAAAATCAGCCAATTCAAAATTAACCCACAAAAGGGTCAGTTTTTTCCCTCATTTAAAAAATGGATTAAAGCTATGGATATCATACCGTTTGAGCCTTGTGCCAAGAGAGGCCTCTGTAAACATTGACAGAAAAGGTGGCAGTGAGGTAAATGGTTGTCAACCCAAGTGCTGCTGTAAACCCCTTGAACGCCCAGTTTCCTACTTTGCTCATCATTTTTCTCCCTTTCTTTCTTTGCCTACACCTCTATTCCTTTCTCTCTCCCTTGTTTTTTGTTTTCTCTTTTGGACGTTAAGTTTAGCCCTCCTATCTGGGCCTGCAGCCTTCCTTTTCTTTGGGCCTGCAGCTTCCCTTTTCTTTTAGGCCTGAAGCCTACTTCTTTTTGTTTGATGGAGAAGCCTGCTTTTTTTGGCTTTGTATGATTTATTATTTTGTGTGTCAAAGTAGGATATTGTACGAGCAAGTGTATAGGGAAGATATGGCAAATGGGTCAAACGGTTGAATTTCGGTTAAAGTTTCGGTTTGGGATAATTTAGCTTATTTATTTTGTGTTGGGTTGCGGTTTGGGTAGGTCAATTTTGGTTCGGGTCTATTATTTTTAGAAACGTTTGACTTTTTAGAATATTTTTTGAGTACGTACATTAGTTTGAAAATTTTCGGGTTGAGTTCGATTCGATTTGGGTGAAACTTTTTTGGGTTCAATTCGACTTAGAACTTTCCAGACTATTTCGGGTTATTGGGTTCGGAGGTTATGCCAGGGTTAGTACCGCTTTTAAGAAGAAAGAAAAAAAATCTCATCCGAATTGTAATTTTACTTACCACTTCTAAATTAATGATCTCGGTCTTTCTTTTTTTAGATAAAAAATTCACTTTTGTACCAATTACCTCTCGGTTTCATAAGCCAACTAGGAAAGGGATTTTGTTTTGAGGGCACCTAGAAAAAACTATATATATATAATCTAGCTAGTTTCATAGGATCGCATATTGTGTATTGTGTGTTTTCGTCTCTAGGCTCTCTAACTACGTACCAAGTAATTGTTGCTGTCAACTTGTCATTACGTAAACATGGGGTCTAGTGAACCTCTAAGGTTTCAACTAAGGTGTAGTGACACAGAGAAAGAAGAACCATATAGCATGAGCATGGCAGACTTTCTAGGTAAAGAACTTTTGCTTGAAGCCTCGTATTTAGGTGATGATATACAAGATTTTAGGAATTTTTACAAGCAGGAATGGGAGTTTGACAAGGTGGAGATCATCGAACCTGATGTGTATGATGGTAGTTATATTGTACAAGTTCATGCTAAGGATTACGTGGTTAAGAGTGATAATGTAGTAGAGAAAAAAGTAGATGCCAAGGTTGATAAACCTAAGGATGAAACCAAGAAGAAGACAGAAATCAAGGTTGAGGATGGAAATTATCAAGACAATGATGAGGGAGTTGAAGAAGATTGTTTTTGGTACGGGATCAACTCTCACAAGTTCAAGAGAGGAAAGGAGATATACAAAGGTGTTGTTAAGAACGAAGCTAAGCGCCAAGTAAAGAAGGCAATCAAAAGTAACGAAAAAAGGCTTTTAGTTAATTAATTTTGTTACTTTCAATAGAGTTTAATCAGTTGAGCTTGTTCGGTTTCGGGGATTAGGGTTGTGTTTGTTGTTGATTTGTAGTAGTTGTCATTGTTGTCATAGACTCGTAGTAGTTTAATTAGTTCGGCTCAACTATTTCATAGCTCAACTATTTCATAACTTGGTCGCAAAGGTACGTAGACATAATACGATGAAGCATGTAATGCTTTATTAACATTATTGTTGTTGTTCTAAAAAAATAAATACAGTACATTATTATTGTTGGTAAATTTTACCGTAGATTCAATTGTGGCTTCATCAATTCTTTAGCTGTCATCGCATTGCAGTTATCTTGTGATATTTTCTTATTTTAATTATATTATTATATCCCCATGAATCCATGATCGTCTATAAAAATTTCGTTGTACAGTTAGAAGTTAGGGCATGAGCCAAACTTTATCTTCTGTATTGACGGCTGTGTTTTTGACAAGGAAGAAAATATAATCTATAATCATCAAAAACTACATACAGAACAATCTTAGGAGATCGTTCGCTTCTAAAAAAAAAAAATGGAGATCGTCATTGTAACACAAGTTCTTGATACAATCCAAAACTTTTATGTCGTCAATTGTGATTAAAAAAAAAAAAGAGTAAGGGTTTAGGAAGTAGTATAAGAAAGGCATGCTAAAGATGTCTTGTTACTTTCACCCATGATTCCGGGCAAACAATCGGAGTATTTATCTCAAGATTTATGTGTGATAGAAAAGATATTTGCATAAAGCTTCCTGTTTCGCTATGTACCAAATGTATCTAATAAATGTAGGAATGATAGATCAATACTATCAAGCGCTCAAGTCTGCTTCACAATATAATATAGCCATCTATTTAGAAGGATCACAGGAAAACTCTATAATGTAATACTACTTTGTTGCCGAATAGAACCACAAGGGTTCACAGCTCTCCATCTCTCTACAAGTGCTTCTGTTAAATACGTTCGAGAATTTGATCCCAAAATCGCATTCCCTCAAGACTGTACGTATTAGGTTGCAGCAACCAATAACCTCTCGTGGTCTCATCTAATTCGACCACTTCTTCTCAGACAAACATATGAGCTGCAATTAGGGGTTTTAACCAAAATAGCAAAATGAATGAAAGTATTTACCAAACTAACAACTTCTGAATACTAATTCCCAAAATAACAAAAACAAGGTATAGCTTTTGAAAAAATAAAACAGAACCGTAGCAAAAAAAAATCGGTTCGCACAATTGAAAAGGTGAAAATATTTATTGGATAAACATAAAAAAAAAATATAGATCAGAGTATCTGTCCAGCCTTTCTCCTTCCTAACCTCCTCCTTCAACCTTCATTCTAGAATTCCAGTGAACCTTAATAACTACACTTCTATATCTCCTCAAAGAATTCAAATTTCATCTAAAGTTGTTATAGATTTTTAAAATATTATACTGCCAATGCAAATAGTCTTTTTACTCTATTAGAGCATACGAATATTTTTCATGATTTTGCATGATGCTCAAGGATCGTGTCGCATATGCATTAAGCTACAAGTACTTTCAGGAACAAAGTGACAAAGAGAAGTGTTATGGCTAAGTCATTGTTTCTTATTTATCCTCTAGAGTTCATCCCCTCTGGTTCAATAATGGTTGAATATCAGATGCTCTCAGCCATGAAGAAGTGGAACAAGAAATTAAATTGTTTTTTTAAACATTTAAAAAGGAAAATAAACAAAACTATTTTTTTTGGCCAAGCCCGTTCTTTATCTTCCGGTTTCGGTTTTTTTAGATGGGTGATTGTTATTTATTTATTTTTGGTGTGATTGTAATTGTTATTTTGGGAATAAGTATTGAAGAATTGTTAGTTTGGTAAATACTTTCATTCACATTGCTATTTTAGCAAAAACCTCCTGCAATTACAGGAGCGAGAATTAAATGTCAGTCCAAAAATTATACACATTTCATGCAAAGAAAGATAGGGTTAGAACTAAAGGAGAAAACTTTATGACACTAACACCTGTGATTATGATATACACATACACTATACAGTATGTTGCAACCAGCACCTGAGATGGATATTAACTATACAACCATGAGTATTTTATTTCCAAAATATGCCTCTTAACAATATGCCCCCCTGAACACCATATCACACAGGTAAAGAGGTTCTTCTAACAAAAAGCTAGCTACAGGAGTAACAGGATCGACGAGGCATTAACCCAGTCAAATGGCTGTCATCAGGCTAAAACCTACCCGCTGGCTATATGAAATCCCAAAGGCTAATCAGTATTTTTTCTTTTTGTTGGATTGGTTTTGCACAAATTTATTGCCTGACCAATCTAATCTCACAAGTCAAGCAGGTAAGGGCTTGGCTAACCCAGTGAATTCAAGACATTTAGTGAAAAGAAGCAAACCAATAGAATACCTTCATTGCATCTTGACACAAAGGCCTTAAAAGTACTTCTACAAACTTTGGTCACTTAGGACAATGTAGGTCAGCATTTTCTCCAGACGCCATGACACTTCATCAAGAATGTCAAGCAGAACAGATTTTAATTATATACTTTTTATACATACCAACAACAAATAGGACTCCATATGTTGGACTACCAACCGTCCAACCTGGCGGGCCACCTGTGCCATCCTCCGATTATCTTGAGATGATTCAGCTGCTGTACTAGATGTTACGTTGATGGATCAACACTGCAGTTCTCCTTCCCAAGCTTCGTTTCCAAGGGGTTATTCTGAAGTAACCAGCTGTTATCACTACTAATGGATTCCTAGCTTCTTTCTTTTCCTCTGAAAAGTGTACTTAAGAACTCTATCTTTTGGTGGCGGACTTGAGAAGAGGTAAGGATCAACTATTTTCGAGCTAACTGATGATACGTTCTTTAAATCAAGATCAGAATTTGAACCTGGAGCATCTAATAAGCAATCGATCTCCTGAACCACTATGCTGTCTAATCATTACCAAGCTACTGGGTCTCAGGCTTCCTTTTATTTTGGGTCTGCAGCTTCCCTTTTCTTTTGGGTCTGAAGCCCACTTCTTCTTTTTTTGATGGAGAAGCCTGCTTTTTTTGGCCTTGTAGGATTTATTTTTTTCAGAGTCAGAGTAGGATATTATATGAGCAAGTGTACAGGGAAGATATGACGAATGGGTCAAACGGTTCGATTTCGATTCGGGTTGGTTTCGGTTTGGGATAATTTAGCTTATTTATTTTTGTGTTGGGTTGCGGTTTGGGTAGGTCAATTTCGGTTCGGGTTTATAATTTTTGGAAACGTTTGACTTTTAAAATACATTTTGAGTACATTATTTTGAAAATTTTCGGGTTGGATTCGATGCGATTCGGGTGAAACCTTTCGGGTTCAGTTCGACTCTGAAATTTCCCGTCTATTTCGGGTTATCGGGTTCGAATCAATTTTTCTAGGGTTAGTACAGCTTTTAAGAAGAAGAAGAAAAATCTCATCCGAATTGTAATTTTACGTACCTCTTCTGAATTAATGATGTCGGTCTTTCTTTTTTTAGATAAAAAATTCACTTTTGTACCAATTACCTGGCGGTTTCAGATGCCAAGTAGGAAAGGGATTTTGTTTTGAGGGCACCTAGAAAAATCTATATATATAATCGGGCTAGTATGTCATAGGATCACATATTGTGTATTGTGTGTTTTCGTCTCTAGGCTCTCTAACTACGTACGTACCAAGTAATTATCGTTGTTGTCAACTAGTCACTCACGTAAACATGGGGTCTATTAGTGAACCTCTGAGGTTTCAACTAAGGTGTAGTGACACAGAGAAAGAAGAACCATATAGCATGAGCATGGCAGACTTTCTAGGTAAAGAACTTTTGCTTGAAGCCTCGTATTTAGGTGATGATATACAAGATTTTAGGAATATTTACAAGCAGGAAGGGGAGTTTGACAAGGTGGAGATCATCGAACCTGATGTGTATGATGGTAGTTATATTGTACAAGTTCATGCTAAGGATTACGTGGTTAAGAGTGATAATGTAGTAGAGAAAAAAGTAGATGTTAAGGTTGATGATCCTAAGGATGAAATCAAGAAGAAGAAAGAAATCAAGGTTGAGGATGGAAATTATCAAGAGAATGATGAGGGAGTGGAAGAAGATTGTTTTTGGTACGGGATTAACTCTCACAAGTTCAAGAGAGGAAAGGAGATATCCAAAGATGCTGTTAAGAACGAAGCCAAGCGCCAAATAAAGAAGACAATCAAAAGTAACAAATCGAAAAAAGGCTTTTAGTTAATTAATTTTGTTACTTTCAATAGAGTTTAGTTGAGCTTGTTTAGTTGTTTGGCTTCGGGGATTAGGGTTGTTGTTATGTTGTTGTTGTTGTTGTTGTTGTTGTTATCACTGTTGTCTTAGACTCGTAGTGGTTTAGTTCGGCTATTTCTTAGCTTGGTCGCAGAGGTAGCTAGACGTAATATCATGTACTGTTGCATGTCACGTTGCATTAACATTGTTGTTTTAAACCGTACCTTCATTATTACATTGTGGCTTAATCAATTAGCAGTCATATGATCTTGAGATCTTTTAATTATATCCCCATGATCGTCTATAAGAATTTTGTTGTAAAGTTAGAAGTTAGAACATGAGCCAAACTTTCTCCTGTATTGACGGCTGTGTTTTTGACAAGGAAGAAACTATAATCAATAATCATCAAAAATTACAGAATAATTTTAGGAGACGTTCGCTTTAAAGAAAAAAAAGGAGGATCGTCATTGTATAGATACAAGTTCTTGATACAATCCAAAACTTTTATGTCGTCAATTGCGCTTAAATTAAGTAACGGTTTAGGAATAGCCCGTGGACAAGGCATGGTTGCGGCCTCGATTCTTACCGGCCTCATTGCCTCTCTTTACACAAAAAAAAAGAAGTAGATGTCTTGTTACTTTCACCCATGATTCTGGGCAAACAATCGGAGTATTTATCTCAAAGATTTATGTGTGATATAAAAGATTTCCGCATAAAGCTTCCTGTTTCGCTATGTACCAAATGTATCTAATAAATGTAGGACTAATAGATCAATACTATCAAGCGGTCAAGTCTGCTTCACAATACAATATAGCCATCTATAAAGAAAGATCACAGGAAAACTCTATAATGTAATACTTTGTTGCCGAGTAGAACTACAAGGGTTCACAGCTCTCCATCTCTCTACAAGTGCTTTGTTCTGTTAAATACGATAACATTACCATTACATAACAGGCAACTTCAAGAATTTGATCCCCCAATCGCATTCTCTCAAGACTGTATTAGGTTGCAGCAACCAATAACCTCTCGTGGTCTCGTCTAACTCGACCACTTCTTCTCAGACAAACATATGAGCTGCAATTACAGGAGCGAGAATTAAATGTCAGTCCAAACATTATACACATTTCATGCAAAGAAAGATAGGGTTAGAACAAAAGGAGAAAACTTTCTGTATGACACTACACTAACACCTGTGATTACGATATAAAGTATGTTGCAACCTGCACCTGAGATGGATATTAACTATACAACCATGAGTTTTTCCAAATATAACTCGCAACAATATGCTCCCCTAAACACCCTATCACACAGGTTCAGAGGTTCTTCTGACAAAAGATAGCTACAGCCTACAAGATCGACAAGGCAGTAACCCAGTCAAATGGCTGTCATCAGGCTAAAACCTACCCGCTGGCTGTATGAAATCCCAAAGACTTATCATTTTTTTTCTTTTTTGGATTGATTTTTCACAAATTTATGGCCTGACCAATCTAATATCACTAGTCAAGCGGGTAAGGGCTTGGCTTAACCCAGTGAATTCTAGACATTTAGTGAAAGGAAGCAAACCAACAGAATACCTTTACTGCACCTTGATACAAAGGCCTTAAAAGTACTTCCACAAACAAAAACAGTCCGAAAATAAACACTTCCACATATGTAAAATGGAGGCTCTTCACAGGTTCTGTCCCACTAAGTCTACCCGACAGATAAAACTTCAAATAGATAACGAACCAGAGAGATGCCAAGAGAGACAAAAGAAATCCATCAGACTTCAACCTTACCCCTGTTTATGAAAACACGGACGTCGTTTCTGAAACTAAAGAAAGAACCCTGAAAGCTAATTCTCATGTCTAAGAAGTAGGAAGCAGTTACAGAAAAGACAGCTCCCAGACAAATTCATCTTTTCCTTTCCATATGCTTGTTTTACTTTTAGCACAGAAACATTTCAATGTATACTCAACAAGAAAAAACAAAGTTGCCAACAGATCAGTGTCAGCCATGACTAAAAGGCTCTTTTCTTCTCTCCCTCTGTCATCGACCTGGTTCCCCATTTTGTCAATACTACTTTCTCTTTGAAAGTTACTGCAATCTGTCTCCTTCCTTACTTCTGCAGAATCAATGATTTGATTTCCTCCTCTATCTTGGTCTTCTAAAAGTCATTATTTATATTTATTGTGGAAAAAAATAAAAAAAAATCCCTAAGCTATTGTTTCAGGAGTTTAGCAAGTTGTCTTTGCATTCCCATTCTTGGCAAAATAAACCAGGTTTAAAATTATTTCAGCCTCAATAAGAATTTTCCCAAGAGACGAGAGTAATCAACGATGGAGTATATGATAAGTCCAGCTACATGTTCTAATTACACACATGACACATCCCAAACAAGGACCCTCAAACAGCCTGAACTTCTGTATCCCTAAATTATCCCTGCACATATACTAGAGAAAAGAAAAGCTACCTCTCAAAAGGCATTTAGCTACCCTAAATCTAAAACTTTGGTCAGTTAGGACAATTTAGGTCAGCATTTTATCAAGATCACATGACACTTCATCAAGAATGTAACTGAAGAGTAACTTGACACAAGTCTAACACAGATCTAAACGACTTTTAGGAACATCAAGCAGAACAGATTTTGATTATATACTTTTTACATCAACAACAAATAGTCAAATAGGACTCCATATGTTGGACTACCAACCTGGCGGGCCACCTGTGCCATCCTACGATTATCCCGAGATGATTCAGCTGCTGTACTAGATGTTGATGGATCAACACTGCAGTTCTCCTTCCCAAGCTTCGTTTCCAAGGGGTTATCCTGAAGTAACCAGCTGCTATCACTACTAATGGATTCCTTCTTTCTTTTCCTCTGAAAAGTGTACTTAAGAACTCTATCTTTTGGTGGCGGACTTGAGAAAGGATCAACTGTTCTCGAGCTAACTGATGATACGTTCTTCAAATCAAGATTATAATTTGAACCTGGAGCATCTAAGCAATCTCCTGAACCACTATGCTGTCTAATCATTGCCAAGCTACTGGCCACTTCCCTACCATCATCCCCATCACGATCACCAGCCTCAGTCAACTCATTCTCACCTTCAAAGAACACGGTCTGCTCAGTTAGTCTATCCTTCTCTAAGACATCAGATGGAGTGGTGGTTGGTGAAAGTGATTCTGTACTCTCATCTTTTTCATCAATTCTCTCTAGCCCAAAAGATAAAGTTAAGTTTGTTTGAGAATTAGAGAGGTCCAAGAGTGAATCCTTGGCAGAAACCGGACAAACAGGAACAAGTGCCGAAGCAACACTTCTTCCGTATCGAGTACCTCTTCTCCTTCTCTTTCTGAATATAGACAGACCATTTGAAATATTTATATCACCATTTTTCGTTTCTGTGACACTGACTGGAAAATCTTCTACAGGAGGGATAGCGGCTACAGGAGTCACATGCATCCTCTCTTTCAAACTGTCTGATTCTGTTGAGATAGAATAGTGCCCTTTCAACAGATTCCCTTCACATGCACGTATTCTTTGGGTGCATCCATTTCTATACAACTCACGTTCTTTACTTCTAGAAATTATCGAGGGAACATCTGGAACAGCGGTATATTTATATTCTTCCAAATAATGGTTAGGAACAAAGTGCCCATTTGCAGCTTTATTGTGCCATCTGGCTTGAGGAACCGCAATAACTTCAGGCATTACCTTCTCAGGCGGTGCACCTCGATCGTTCAGAACACCTATCTCCTGTATCAGGTGGAAATCACTCTGCAATTGGCTCTTTGCCGCTTCCTCCAATTTTAAATGTGCATAATTTAACTCTGCCCGAAGATTTCCTACTATGTCTTCAGCTTCCTGAAGCTGAGCCTCAAGCTCTTCGATTCTCCTTTCTTGGTTTGAGGATTTCATCTCTTCTTCCTTCATCTGCAACAGTAGCATGATTAGGCGACACTTCTCAACCATATCTAATATCAAAGGTTATGGTGGAGATTAACAATTTAGCATACTCGTCTTTCCATAGTATGAGCACAAAAAAGACAATATGAAACATTTGTTTTTATCAACATAGTTTTACCAGAAAGGCCTATACGCCACTCATTTGGGCATTTTTAGAAATTTTAACAAAAAATTATTGTGTGCACCAACAAGGGAAAGCTCAGTGAGAAGTTGATGGAGGAAAAGGGGGCATCTTGACTAACTTAAAAGAAAATAATACATTGCCAGCCTACATGCAGAGTGATACCATAAAGTCGCTTTAAAATATACATATAAGAAAATGAGTTCTTGACTAACATGGTAATAAAGAACTAGTACCTACGATAAAAGGAAAATACCAGAGCTGATCTGAAAGAAACAGATAAAAAGAACTCTGGTGCACCAGTTAATTCCATATTTTCGAGCAGGGGCAGAGAGCAAAGTAGTTCAAACATGATAGTTAAAATACATTTAGACAACACGGAAAGAAGAAATTGACTCAAGTTGGACAAATTACTAGTCCTGGAACAGAAGCCTACAAAATATTAATTAGCAGCACAGACTCCTGAAACACAGCGCCATCCTAACTATCATAGCATGCACATCATCAACCAGCATAGTCCACTAAAGAACCACAATCGGAAACCTCAACATAGACAAGCAGCCAATTGTGCCCATGCTAAAACATAAAGTAATTAGATGTTCATTACACAAAATAGTTGGATACAAAGATGCAGAAAATGAAAGGAATACATGAAGCTTGATTAACTACATCCATCAAAGCAACTAGACAGTTAGAGCTACACATACCCCAATGACACCTAACACGCACAAGCCAAAAAAAACATACTTAAACCCATTGTTCCAACAATAGAAAGAACATAAATCAAATGCCCTCCAATATATGAAATTTCAAAATAAAGATCTTTCCACTCGGACAAAAAAGATCATACACCGCGAAAAAACCAAGAGGATGATGAGAGTAGCGTAGACCATTATTAAAAAACAGCATTATAAACTCTCCCTAAAAACCAAAGTAGTTCACCAAAGAAAACACTAAAGCCAGACATTAAAAAAAATCCCACCTCTTATAATCAACAAGAGCCACAAACAAAATCAAACATCCACCTATGAACAAGCACAAAACCACATAATCCCACAGTTCAAGAGGTGCCATTTCCATCAACACCTCCAAAGATCAAATCTTTTCACAAGAACACACAAAACCCACCAACTAAACCTCTCGAACTGAACAACAACAAAATAAACACTAAAGGCAGACCATAACAACAACCCAAAGAACAACATAGACTTAATCCCAAAACTGATTGCCTTACCAAAGGTAGACCACAATAGCAAAATCCCATCTCTCAAATTCAACAAGAAGCACATACAAAATCATGCATTGACCTCCAAACAAGCACAAAACCACTTAATCCCACAATTCAACAATCCCCATTTGACATCAAAACCCTGAAAGATCAATTCTTCACATAAAAACACACAAAACCCTTCAAACAAACCTCTTAATTTCAACAAACAACCAACAAGAAACACAATCAAAACCAAAGCAAACCAAACCCAAATTACCACCAAATCATTCAAACATCAAAAACCCCAAAAAAACACAAATTCAACAACCAAAGAAGTGAGAAAGAAGTAAAGGAAACATTACTTTATCATCCATGGTGTTTTTAAGCCTAAACAAAAGCCTAAGAGCTTCATCTTTAGTAAACTGAAGATCATACTGAAGCTGATGAGCTCTTCTCTCAGCCACCATTACTCTTCCTGCTGCCTCTTTTGCTGTATTCAATATTATCTCTGCATATGCCTTCTTCAATGCATTCATTTTCTGCAAAACAAAACAAAACAAACAAATTTAAAAAACATAAAACAAAAACCCACCCACATCATTTCTCACAATCTTTTACAAAACTAACACCTACCCACTTCCTAAAATCATCCAAAACCCCCAAATACCTCATCAAAACATTAAAAACAAACAATCAAAAAAATGGTAGTTGGGTGCTTTATTTGCTCATTTTTAAAAAAAGAACAAAACTATTCCTCTTTTTTCTTTGTTTTTTCTTACCTCTGAATCATCCATTGTGCTAAATATTTCTTGCTTTTGATGTTTGATTGTGGTTTCTTGTGAGTTTAATGCATTTGGGTTTTTTTTTTTTTTTTGGGTGTTTTTTTCAGTTGGGAGTTTGAGACGAGGTTGTTTTTTTTTTGTTTGTTTTTTATTTGTTCGGTTATTT
>ONZK01001974.1:13963-28088 GCA_900322385.1 Pharnaceum exiguum | reverse complement strand
GATATTGTGTATGAACCTTGGATTCATGCAGGGATTTGCCAGTTATATCATGCTATTTTCAGAGGGTTTATGGGGTCACCAGGTCACATTACAAAACGCATTCGAGTGCATCAGAAAGAAAGATATTTGGATACTAAAGTTTAAGTGCCCGTTCATGTATTTGGATTTCAGTGACTAACAAAAGACAATTACTTGGATAGGTAGACAAAGGTAAAAGTGCTCGTATTGTGAACATGAGACACATTCTTCAGACAAAAACCACATATGCTCGAACAAATATAAACTAAGAGGCTGTTGGAGATTAATCCTAAATAAGAAGCATCGACTTCTCCCAACTTCAATAAAAATAAGAAGTATCGGAATATTTTTTAAGCCATTTTGATTCTACATTCACCAAAAGTCGAACGAAGTGATAATTCTTTCAACTTCATAAGCAAAGGAAAAGGAAAATGGATGGTCTTCCTTTTGATGTTTCATAAATAAAGAAGAAGACAATCCATTATAACGACTATAAAAAACGCCTAGCAAATAATATTGAGAAGCAACTCTTGAGTCCCATGCGTAGTTACCCAGACTCGCTAGAATATCCAACATGGTACGTACCCAATTGTCCGACTCACCATTTTTCATCTTTTAGGCTAAATTGAAGTTTCATATACCCAAACCCTTGTCTGAGGTTTAAGCTTCAGACATGGGTACTCAAGGCAAACTGAAGAAAGCCAGTAAATTCGCATGGGTAAAGCACCTCACTTAATCACTAGTGAAGTGCATTAAATGGCTTACAATGGCCTCATAGATAATACTCACAAGTCACCAGCAGCTAGTAGTCAACTAATTTTATTAAAACATGAAGGATCACCACAACAGAAACTTAAACAAACCAACTTGGCGTAACGACTGAAAAAGAATTTCCCAACTGTAACTACACCAATTAAACTGCCATTCTATAGAACCAATTGTATTCCGAGTTTCCGACCTCCGGAAAAGAACACAACTTCAAGCTCAGCAACAATGTTAAAATCCTAATTTTAAAATTCTACATTCTCCCTAACTATGAGCAAAGCAACAATGTAGAGACACAACTTAGTTCAAGCACATCTTTAATACTATTCAGCATTCACCAATTAAAAAATCCTTAGAACAACTAAGATTCTGTGAATAAAGTACCTTAGCTTACAACGACACCACAAGTTAACACTCAATGTAGAATGAATTATGACTGATCAACTACAACTACTAACTCAATTTTGCTCCTCTCCACACTAGAACATAAATTTGAGCACTCAAATAGGCATAACAACATCTAACTTAGAAGGAGCCACCAAGGCACCAATTATGACCAACTGACCATCCAACAACAAAATATCCTTCATCCCAAAATCGATTGGGGTCGTCTTACATAGACCAAAACGGAATTATAACTATACCCACTGAAATTCATTTCACACCCTACCAAAAGCTCCAATTCTAAGCTACACCGGGTGCTTTTTGTAAACACACTATAACACATACCTCAGTCAGTCCCTTATTAGTCATAATATCACCCGTTGTACCATTATTGGCCTAGACTTGTTGCACCCAAAAGAACACAACTTTCCCCACCAACAATGTAAACATCTAATCTTTAATTTCACACCCAAAAAAAAAAACATCTAATCTTTAATTCTTCACTCTAAAGCCACATTAAAGAGCATTCACAACAGAAAACATAAACTAACTATCTATATGTCTATCTACCTTTACCAAATTAGATTCATAATAATTGTACAAACTACTAAACAACACAATAACCATACATAATCAAAGAAACCTAAATAAAAATACAAACTTTATACTATATCAAAAGTAAAGCTAAATAAAAAATAAATCATGATATAATGATGAAAGTACCTGAAAAGAGTACCTAAGTTGAACAATAAAAGGATGAACAACTTTAGTAAGAATATCCCTCTCAGCCTTCATATAATCAACATGATTCTTCTTAATAATATGATCTTTCTTCATTACTTTCATAGCAAATATCCCATCACCAACAATCTCAGTCCCGCCCTTCTTCCTTACTTGAAACACCTTCCCAAAAGCTCCTTTCCCAATGACCCTCATAATCTCAAAGTCCTCTGGGCCCCACTTAGTGGTGTCCACAATCCTTTCTCTCTCCCCCTCCTCATCAATGCACACCAACTGTTCATCAGTTTTGACCTCGATTTCGTCGTCATCAGAGATCTGGGCAATGATATCTTCGTGGGTTTGGTGGAAAGGGTGGGAAAGTGGGACATGGTAACGTGGAGAGGGACCCACGAAGGAATGTGAACGGTTGTGGATGATTTGAGGGTCAGTGGTGGGGAGAGAGTTGTGTTGAGGGCCGAAAACGTCGGAAAAGTCGAATTCTTCAGTTGGTGGTGATGATGATGGGGAATTTGGAGATGGGATTGTGAGGGTTAGTTTGTGGGTTAGGATTTTGTGGAGGGATTTTGTGTTGTTTTGTGATGTTGAGACCATCTTTTTTGTTTTGTTTTTTTTGCAGCGGTTTTGGCTGCGTTTATTGATGGAATGAATGAATGGAAAGTAAAGTTACATTGTTTTTTGGAGAGAGAATGGAGTAGGGAGAGGAAAGAAGGAATAATAAGGTGATGCGAGTATCGGAGTATGTGATTATTGAGGGTCGCGCCAAATATTGATGGATGGATGGTAACGAGAAAGTAAAGTGTACAACAACTGTACAAGTTGAAACACTTGTTGGGTCAACTTGACCCAGTGTCAAACTTGGGTTCTCATTCCCAAATAAAGTGTCAAAGTTGGTTTGGATTTGGAACTTGGATCTGTTTGGCTGTCTCACTTGTGTACGTCTTAACTTTTGAATGTGCGACTGTTGTAAATTGTACTGTAATTACGGAGTATGTACTTGTGTGTGAGTTGTCTGACTGTGTCTGCCCTAGTACCCTGTAGTTCATTGACATCATTAGTAGATTCAGTACATCGCTATGACACTATTCACTAGTCACTCTCACACCCAAGAAAAAAAAATACGCCATGCATCCGTATGAGAATGTTTCAGTGACTGCTTTAAAAGATGAAATCTTAAAAGATCAAAAATATGAAAAAACTACTATTTGGATTTGGTGTTCAGTAATGAGTGATGACTAATGAGGCCGTCCAGTGGTGTCTTTGTGACATTAATGTGTAGTTTGTATTGGTTGTAAAAGGTACGGGCTTCATTTGGAACCAAATTTGATCAGGTACTTAATGTAAAAATGTCAATGTAGGAACTCTAGGAAGTACTATTCTAGATCTGTAATGTCAATATGCTTTCTGAATAATATACTCTATAAGGTTGTGACTTGTGAGCATTATAACAAATGTAACTGGTAAACTCCTGTAGCAGCACGTCTTGATTTGAGTCCTCTGAAGCTGCTAACAACGATATGTGCAGCAGCATAGCTCTTAAATTTTGTATACCAGCGCACGCATTGGTCTTAATGACCCTGCTTTGATTAAATCTCGAAACGCATTTTCCTTCTTTTTCTCATTCATTAAGTATCTTTGCGTTATGGCCACGAAAGAAGTGAATGAGAATCTCATCACTCAGCAAACTCAAGTCAGCCACAAAAACATAATCTTAAGTATTTTGCCTGTGCTTTAATGAAAATTTTTCAGCCACATGTAACTCAAACTATATTGAGGTTTCCACCGCCACCTATTTTTAAATACAACAAACCCACATCTCACCTATTTCCTAAACCCACAATGTTCAAGAGAAACATGCTCTATATTATACAATCAATGAAAATAACAATAAATACACATTCGAGCGATAAAACTGCTCTACAATGGAGGGACCTCATGAAAACAGCCCCCCAGTTTTGTGTATTCCTATATCAGCATACGCTGTGCACCTGACTTTACTTCTATACTGAACATGGACTATACTCGATGAACCATATTCAGTTCAAGGGGTTTCAAAGCTTCTTGAACTATTTCTTGAACGGTCCTATTACGTCTGCAAACATCCGAGAGCTCCTCAATTGGAACCATGATTGCGTTCACATTCTCTCCTGATGTTGCCTGTGACAATGCTTGCAGGAATCTTGAGCTCTCAATGTCAGTAACTGCTGTTTTGGGAATCAATGAAACACTTTGTTGTGCCCATTCAACGGCTTTTACGCCATAAGCTCGTACCAGTGCAAGAAATGCATATGTTACCTAAGAAGGATGAGTGGATGAGTTTTCAGAGAGAAGAAAATACTATCCCAGTAAATAAAAAGTTGGTTATGAAGATGTACATTTTCAAATCGGGAGCTTGGAAGAGCTCCTGTCAATGACGCAATCAAAATTCTGGAGATGGTCGGGCCTCTTGGAATGATGATGCTATCCCGGATTGACTGGTATTGCTTACCATCACGTGAATTTGTGATGTCAAATACATCAGACAGGAATGACAATATGGAATTTGAGGCTTCCCTGCAAGGAAAAAGGGACAATGAACATAATTAGTCAGCAAAACTCTGAAGCTTTAACATGTTTAAGGCTTTACTCAATACTAAAGTAATGCACAAGTGCACAACCATGTAAAAACAATTTTCTGTTAATACTTAGCAGTTCCTACTCCTCTGTGCAATAATGTTCTACGATATCTTTGAAGATATAGCCTTTGTTCTGTTTTTTGGTTGGATTGCCTCTGCATGATCCTATTATCTCCCAGAAAAGAAAAAAAAAAGATCAATTTTTCTGTCCGCATGTATTGGGAGCTAAAAACTGGAGTGAGTGTTGAACTGTTTACTGAAGCTTGTTCACTTGAGTACTTTATACCAACTTTTAAGAGCTAGGGATGGCTAAGCAGCGGGGAAAAACCCACTTAGGACATCAAGCAGAGGCCTGTTAACCCAAAATCTTTTTCACATATCTCTGATGCACACTTTCTGGCAAAAAAAAACTTTCTATTACACCCAACTTTGTAGGAAGGAGTTGGTCTGAAGTAAACAGAGACGTTAGCTCCATGAATGGGGAAAGACTAAGTTATTACCTGTGTTGCACAGTGACACCGATCATAGCACAGTCCACAAGTGAAGAGAATGCTGATGACGGAATAAATATTTGAGGACAATATCGAATGCACCTTGACGCCAACAGAAAGCAATCGTCTGCTACATCCGGTCTTGTTGTGAAATCCTGACATGCGTTCCAATCATAATCCAAGATTCGAAACAAAGAAAAGAGATTATAGAAACAAAACATAACAAACACATACTTGGATTGTAGCTAAAAGGCAGGTTGTTCGAATAAATAGGGCTCCGACCAAGTTTCTCAGGTAGTCTGAGCAGGATGGGTCAGACCCAAAAATCTGCAACATAAAAGAGGATCTGTCGACAAGATGTTCATACAAAAGACACTCATCTTCAAATTCAAGATAGATTTACCTTTATGACCTCACTAGACAGGTAAAGAAAACAAGGCTGTAGGTGATGCTGATAGAGTCCTTGAATCTCCTCGAGCATAGCACCTATCGTAATGCCCATATATCTACCTGAAGTTCTCACCTTAAAAAATGGAACATAAACATCACATCAATATAACAGATACAAAGGATTACAAAGTCATATTTGTTCAGTGTTTTTTCTTCTTGACAAAAGTGTTCTGAAAACCTCATAAGAAATACAACTTGTCTTCAAGAGAACTTACAGCGTATTTACATGCCTTGCAGAGAGATTCCATAGTTCGCATGTCCCATGCACGCCTGTATCACAAACGAAAAGAGTGATTTGGGCAAAATCATAATGTCCAGAAAACATACAGCACATAATGGTCATACTTACACATCAAAAATTGCTTTAAAAATTGGCCAGAGCCTCTGAATTGCATCTGCCACGGCTTCGGGGTGCTCGACATATCTGGCATAGTTACAATCACGGAATAAGAATACAAGCCTTGGAATCAGAACTGCACATATGACTGAAAAATCATCTTTTCTACCTAAAAATATATGCCAGTCGATCTATATGAACAGTGAGCTCACGAGCACCTTTCTGTCCCAGAAGAACTGGACCTTGATTTACAATTTCCTGGAAAATAACGTAAAATTGTATCGTACATATCAAATCAGTATAGTTCACAGGAAGGTCTCAATCAAAGTTGACACATTCAGACCAACCAGACCTGAAGAGGAGTGACAACCGGCAAGCATAGTGCCTCAAGGGCTTTCTTGGCATGTTCCGGAGGAAGTTCTGTAATCACCATGCTGCAAGGCGAAGAAAGTGTCACATACATCAACCAGAAAAGCATCAGTTTGCAATCTTAAAAAAGTGGAACCACCTTAGTGCTTCGACCAGATGCAGGGAGTCTTCAGCAGATACTCTAAAGGAACCTCCTTCTGCATGAACTGCCCGATGGTAGATATGAAAGAGACCATCTAAAGATCCACAGAGCTTCTTCCGACAGTCTGCATAGACAATTACTAGTAAGAACCCATTTGAAGACAATCGAATTGAAGTACACCAATCAATCTAATACACTCGGGAGTCGGGAGGTATGTGGAGGGTGAGGGGACATGGTAAAAGCAATAACATGGAGGAGAAAGAGAGAGCAATGCATATACCAAAGCTGAAGAAGGGGGTTTTCCAAAGCTCACTGAACTGATTTTCCATTACTCTTTCAATTGTAAGAAAATCAAAAGTGAAGAAAAACCGAATTCAAATTACACAAGAGTTTGAGAAGAGTTTTGAAGACGATAATCTTTCATTTCAGGTTTTATAGGCTGTGTACAAAGAAAATGTTGTTCTAATTAGACAAAATGAAACATATCTAAATACATCCGGAAGGTAAGTGATTGGAAGAGCGGATTCAACTATTCAAAAATCAAGGAGAGAAAGATATTGCATGCATAATAATGCGCAGGACTAAATTCCACCAGCAGAAGGGTTCAAGATACACTAAAGGCTGACAAATAAATTCATATTCTGCACCTTAATTCATGGCCAAACATCCAAGTAAAATGAGATAAAATGAAGCATTTAATTATTGCCAAGGGATGCATCCTACCATCACAGACATGCCTAAAAGCCAAAGCAGCAGCTGCAGCACTTTCTTCAGACGTGCTCATGCCGTTCATTAGAACGTCCACTAATGAAGGCAGTATAGAGAGTCCATTTGATGATGCATCAAGCCATTTCGAATATGCGCCAATTGTCAAGCATACTGCGATATATCATGCACAAAGTTCAAATAACATAACAGATTTAAAGCACACAAGTACTTCACTACTTTGTCAACACATTGGATACAGACATTCATATTTGACATTCGTCTCATTATATCTAAATGAAAGTTGACTGAAGCATAAATCATTTATAGACACGAGAAAGCAGCAATAAGTGAACAAGCCCAGAGTCCTCATGAGACAGCCATAAATACTAAATAGCATCCCTTGAGGATCTTTTGCCGCTTTGTCCATTCATAACTAGGATACAAACTATTGTATTACAGCCTTTTCTCAAATGCTCCATGCAAAAGATAGTGATGTCAATCTCCAAGATCATCTTCAAATTATAATCAAAGAGTAACATACATAATGTATGCTATAGAAGCTAAACAAACCAGCTCTTGCAAGCACAGACAGATTGAGAGATTGATCAAAATAAAATGCAGGGGAGAATGACAGGGAGGGCCTTAAAAAGAGAACAGTTATCTGAAGATATGGCTCCTGCAGTGCACAATTGTTTTACCTGTCTGTAGAAGTTGAGGATGGTTTGGAAGTTTTGGAAACAAGGACATGACCTGCAAAAGATGTTTTGGGCGAAGGACATCATGATAGGCTTATGAAATATAAATGCTACATTACCACTCTTTCAGGAAAACAGCCTCTTTGCAATTCAATATAGGAATCTCATAAAAAAATTGCAATGGATCTTTCAAAGCATTTCTCTATCGAGCCACAGACTCTTCAAAACTATAGCAAAGAAACCCAAAAAGATAAGTTTCAAACCTGGGGCATCACTTCAACTTCCACAGTTGAAACATAGTCTGCTATGGCTCTAATGCAGTATAATGCAGCCTCAGCTGGACGCCATTCACTACTCTGCTGAGTTGCACCGCTAGTCATAGCCTGAGAAGCCAATTTAAAAATGAAAAGATGGTGACATCCATCAGTGCTCAAAAGCTAAAAATCTAAAACGGCTGGATATAAGTAAGAAAATATGGAAATACCCAGCAGACAGCATCAAACAAACAAGCACAGGAACAAGAATGACCAAAAACGGCGGAAACTGTTTGCTAGCTCTTGTAATATTTATTGTCAAAGTAGACACACACACTACTGTACAGAAGTGAAGACAATATGACCAAACCTGAATGAGCTTCATGTAAAGAATTTTCAAAACTGTATCACCGCCCAAAACCAGAGCTGCATCAACAAGAACATCGGCAACAGCTAGCAACAACAAAAACTGAAGTCAGTGGCTCAGCGCCAGTATAAATTAAATTTGGAGGGGTAATGGACCGCAAATGGTGGCAATATATTCTGCACATTCCAAGAATTTTCTTTTCGGGTTAAAAGCTAACACGGAATCTGACACAAAAAACACAAATCATACCCCATGCTGACACAATAGAGTTGGCAAGGATGAAGATTAAAAGACTTCGCAGTACAAATAGGTTTGAAATAACAACAATTTTTATTATATAATTAAAATTTCTGCAAAAAAAAAATAATTGAGCATTACCATATCTCGTTTGTTTAAAATCCTTGAGATCCTCCCTTGAAAGCTCCAAATAATCATCAGGGTACTGAACTCGGAAGCTAACCTATCAAGATAACATCAAAAGTATGAAATGTAGTACCAAGTGAAAAAGTGCTACTACAAAAAGGACACTACAGTCTTCACCGAATGTCTCGAATCCGGATTACTATCATTTTACATTAAAAAAACTGCAGAGTTAATAGGGAATTATCAAGTTTTACGCCAAGAAAAGACCCAAAAGTTGCTGATACCAAGCAGAAAGTGGACACTATAAATCAAATTGCTAAAAGCAAAATTTAGGAGTGGTGCACATGCTGACAGAACAGCCAAAAATCCACCATTAGACTACTCCACTAAGATGAGATGGTAACATTTAAATGCTCAACAAATGCAACCTTGTAGTACAGAACTCATCAAGCAAAATCGCATTAATGAAAAAACAAAAATGCTTGCAACTGAATACAAATTCGGCATGGAACAGATGACTCACCAAGGAAACTAAAGATTCATAAGCTGGACGAAAAATTGACAATCTCCGATTTCTTTCTGCCTCAATGGATGCTTCATTTCCATAAGAGATATACAGATCCCTGGAAGAAAGAAACAAAACAACTGTTTGAAGGGAGGAGACGTCTCTAGTTGACAACAAAAGGCGTGGAGTTGACACAAGGCATCCACCTTTCAATTAAGTAAACTTGAAGATTGTGCCAGAAGTTGAACGTCATTGAAGCGATATCAAACTCAGGGTGTGAAGCAACCTCCAACAACGCTTGCACTATCATCATACACTCATCGGTGCCTACAGGAAAAAAAGCATCATAGCTTAGTCCCAATTCAATTTGAGCTTACAACCATGATACGATTTGGCTACTGGCGCACATACACATGCATAGGATTGGGAAGAATGACTGTCCAATCACAATATATCAATTTCAGAAATTATAAGATTTTCTTTTCAGTACTACGTCGACCGTCTATTGGAAAAACTATCAAATGCAAGCCAATATTTGTCTTTTAGGTCATCAAAATGGGCCTACTTATATGACTAAATGTTCCAATAAGACCTTGCTCATAGCTTAAAAAGTAAATAAGACATTTGAGTTACGGATGACGATTACTTGAGGCATGTCCAATAGTACTAGTAGTGCATAAGAAGATGACAAACAAAGGAACAGATATACCCTTTCCGGACAATTAGTAAGGATATTCCTATTGGTCAAGAAATACAGACAATCACAAATATATATACATGAAACTCAATTTATATTAAGAGAACCTATCTTAACCCTTAACACAAGCATGTTTTCCCAGCACAAGGC
This sequence comes from Pharnaceum exiguum, assembly GCA_900322385.1. Taxonomy (NCBI): domain Eukaryota; kingdom Viridiplantae; phylum Streptophyta; class Magnoliopsida; order Caryophyllales; family Molluginaceae; genus Pharnaceum; species Pharnaceum exiguum. Next base: position 18,040 of record ONZK01001974.1, on the reverse strand, counting down.
ATTTTTACCCCTTTGTTGTTCTGATGTTATGGCTCTTACCCTCTTGGCCTCTCCTATAAACTGCTACCCCTTATCTCCCCTCTTCACACTCGGAAAACAAGGCAATCCTCCCCACTGAAACTGTCTTTCTCCATTTTTTTCACTCTCTGCACTTCTCCAAATCCTCAAGCCGTTCATTCTCTCCCCTCTAGAGCACACAGGTATTTATCCTCTCTAAACCACTTCGCATTCCTCCCAAACACATTTAGCATCAGTTTCCTTTTCTAATAGTACCAAATTGAAGTATATGGTTGCTGAAGTAGGTGCAGGCGAACGGGGCAGGAGAGAAGGGGTAAAACAATAACGGGGAAGGAAAGAACTTTAAAAAAAAGAGGGGAGGAGATAAAGAAGAAAAGATGAAAATCTTCAAGTCTTGTTCACGCTTTTAAGTTTTAACGGTTAAATCAAATGATGGAAGGCTAAGGTAAATATATAATATATACATATATATGTGGCAAAAAGGTTCATCAATCCAACAGCCTTGGCAAGAGAGACATAGCAAAAGGGTGGCCTACCAGTTGCAATCAATTTAACGTATGAGTCACCCATGTCCGCAAACAAACGACCAACGGCTTTTACATCTTCCTCATCCTGCAGTCAGAAAAGGGCGACGAAATTACAGCCAAATCAGAAACTCCTCCTCTCCCGTATTCAACGGCAACAATAATCAGGAATTGAGCAAGAAACTTTTCCATCATGTTCTCACAAAAGATAAATGTGGGTGCAGAAGAATGGTACCAACGAACTGTTAATATCAAAATTGAACCCCTGGCTCCACAAAGAATAAGGTATTATCAACCATTTGAAATGGCTGCTCACCATCCCATTTTGGGTTGTTGCGGCTAGGATGCCCACTTTGTAATTGGATTATACACACTTAACAGATTTGCCCCTACTTTTTCATAATCATCATTGTACTACAATCTCACATAGGAAAAAACTTGAAAATAACATAAGCGAAGGAGAGTCTATTTCCAGAATTGTGAAGTATCCAAGTACACATTAATTTTGAGATAAAAGAAGCCGATACAAACGGATGACAAAGAATACCTTGGATGGATCTTTGAGCTGTGGCCGAAGACTCATAACTGTTGGCACGACCACTTGGATAAGAGGCATCTGCGCAGATACATCAGAAGGGTTCCCGACCGCCGAACAATGTATCAACTCGGAGATAACTAAAAGAAAACATATAGAAGTGGAAAGTTAAAATAGTGATCAAACACAAAATTTCTATCACACAAACAATAAGAAAAAGCAACGAGACAGCAAAGGCAATCATTTTCTGAAACGATAAATAGGTGGCAGATTCACTTCCAACTAAATAAAGCTAAAGACAATGAGACAAATTTTCAAACTTTTTTTATAGGCTCCTAACCACACGGATCCCTTCTCAAGTACATATTCCACAAGCCACCCCAATGGAACTCTGCATTAAGTGCCTCGTGAAGCAGGGAAAGACGATAATAAAAATTATTTTAAAAAATGAATCCCTCTAAAATTCTCCCAAATGTTTTTCAGATTCCATTTTGGTCCACCTTAGGCGTTAGCTAACCCCAATCAGTTTCGGGATTAAGGATAAGTTGTTGTTGTTGTTGTAAAATTCTCCCAAAAACAAATCCTTTGACCATTTCCTAAGATATGAAATAAGTGGGTGAATATGTTTTATGCAATTTGAGATATGAATTTCCAGGGGCAAGCAATGTTTACAATCTTACAGACATCCCAAACTTGGCATCCCAATATCACGGATCGCAGTTGTAAATGATGAAATGATCAAATGTGTGGATGATTGAAATCTGGCAAATTATTCTCTCAATCCAGTAAGAACCCATACCACATTGATCAAAAAGTGAACTCTTCTTTATACGCCTAAGCAATTTGTAGAATAATAATCAGAGATGGCAAGTGCATAAAATATCTTGATATAAGGTAAAAAGACAGATTCTAGAAGGAAAAGCGGGAAGCAGCCCTTTCCTTCTATTTTATTATTGGGGTTCTCTTGAGGTGATCAAACCAGATAAACAGGGAGAACAATACCATCAGATAACAAACATAGCCATTCCATACTATACCAGTCAGGTCAATAGAGTGACTGTAAATCAAGAAATTCTACATGCAATCGCCTACAGCAACACATATTGCGAAAAAAGAAACCATAAACAACAACCTCAAGCAATTTTTTAAAAACATATCATTCTTTCATAAAAAAAATACCGTTAACTGCAGCCTCCAAGACTACTTCAGAACCCAAGCCAGAAAGTGCTGTGTGGACCACAGGGTGAGACGCAAGCAGAGATAGAGAAATCCTGAAATTAAAGGAGCTACAATGAGTCTCTCATAGTAAAAGCTTCCAGAATAGAAGCAACAACAAACAATATTCAGTGTTCAGAGCAGAAGAACACACCCACGTCGCAAGCGAAGCCATGAAGCAAATGCCTCAAGAACCTGCACGGAAAGAGATTCACCCAACGGAAAAAAACAATCGAGTTCATGTTAACAGGCAAGTCCGACAAAATATAGTCAGTCCCAAAAACATCAAGCAACATGACAAATTAACAAGTATTATAACTTCTCTATTCACTTCAAATGAAAAAATATTTTGGCCAACAGACAATGTCCTATGAACTAAAGGTTTGACCAAAAAAGCCTGAAATATTACTATGTAAGACGGAGCGGAGAATTTCACGATACACGTTTGACGCGCATATAACCAATAACAAGTCAAAAGCATAAATGAGAGATTTACCTGCTCTTTTAGTTCAATGGCATTTAAACAAGCAGTTAATAAACTTAGTGCAACGTCCATTGCAGAAGAGAGTTCCTTCTCGAATTGTCGGCGCCGATCAGGTCGAGCTGATATTCTATAGTTAAACACCTCCTGTTGGAATGCATACCAAATAAACCGCATCAGATATAAATTATTTTAAAAACCTACCATTTAAAACCGGTTCCCAATAAAATTCACAAAAATGTTCGGTGGCACAAATATGCTTCCAATGTTGAACTTAGTATCAAAATGATCACTAAATCCGAGGAGGATTATAAAACAAAACATGTTAAAAGAGAGAGAACCATCACATTTTCTGATCTGCAGTAGGGTGAATGCCTGGTAACATGTGTGCTTAGTCTCCGGTTATTTTTACCTAAGTCGAAACAGTAAATCGTCAAAAGGAGATAATCATAATACCTCTGGAAGGACCTTTAGAAGCTCTAGGAAACTGGGTATGCATTCTGGACGTGACTTCATCTCTTCCTTGAGCCAATTTACAATACCCCCATCTCCCCAATCATCTACAGACACATGGACGGCTAACGCTGCAACTGCAAGACTTATCTAAAACACCACCCGAGAAAAAGTATCATGAGAATGGGCAGGTGACAAAGATGACAGCAACAACTTCAGAAATTTTGAATAACAGAAGACATGTAGTATAAGATATACCTGGGTTCTAACTTTTGGGGGGCCACGGTGAAATTTATTTAACAAGCTCTGCAATGAAAAAACATCTATGTAAATTCGAAGTAAAAGATAGTTAACCAAATGCTTAACTATATCATCACTTGTCAGAAGAAAAGAGAGTCATGAAATGTAGTTGCAGCAGCAGACAAGTCCTGTACAAAGCAACAGCATCACTTATGAGCTTAGTGGCACATGGACTCACTCACATTCAAGGAATCCCGAAGAGGACGAAATGCATTGGAAGGAAGCTCTTCAAAATCTCGTTGTACCTGAACTCCGGCATAACACACCAATGAAATTCAGCAAACCAACGAGCTAGCCACATTTTCATTGCAGGAAATTCTATAAAACAGACAGAAATGGGAAAAAGGAGTAACTAACTTACCTTGCTTCTCAACGTTTGAGAGCAGAATATTAAAGTTTCCAAATTGCTATTCGGGTCGTGAAGCAGATTATCTGCAACCTAATAAAGATAATACCCTTTCAGTACATCATAACTAATGCAGCATGAAGCTCAAAAGACAACACACATTTTCAACAAGTTCAGGGTTGGCGGGGGGGGGGGGGGGGGGGGG
>ONZK01001973.1:399362-412129 GCA_900322385.1 Pharnaceum exiguum | reverse complement strand
TTACTTAAATGGAGTTGAAATTATTCATAGGATTAATTTTGGATAAAAAAATAGGTTTTAGAAAAGAATAATCTTATACTATTTAATTAAAAAATAAATCGAATAACCAATAAAAAAAGGGGTTCGCACTTTGCAAATTTTATTTATAAAATTAATTATTAGATAAAAAGTAATTAAATAGGTAGGTATTTACAAATCCTACGTGAACACCATCTAGGGAATTATTTTGAAAAACTGCCCAAATGAGGATATAAGTTTATTTTTAATACCATTTGAGGAAATTACTCTATGATGTATGGAATATATTTTGGTAGAGGAAGTCAGGAAGATAAGTCAATTAAGTGTGTTGTTTGTTCATCAGTAAGAGCGTGAATCTAAACTAAACTGCAAAAAAAAAAACTTGAATGAGGTTAAAATTTATGACTAAAACTGAATTAAATTGTAAAAAAATATTTAAAGAAGTTCAATCGATAAATAAAAATGAATTTTACTTAACCTAACTTAACTAGAAAAACTAAATTGTAACACTACCGATGTCTAATCAATATATTGATTAGAGGCATGTTCTTATCTGACTTGAATATAGTAGAATTGAGCTAAACTAAATTGGAAATTTTGTTAAATTGTTTTGACATTCAATTTTTAATCAAATCCTATCAGTATTGGCCTTTTATGAAACTACATAGTGAGATCTTTCGATAAAATAAAAATAATTACGAATAGATAACGTGTAAAAACTTCTTATATCAAAAGAAATAAGATGCACTAAACTGGACTGGACAGATGTAATCATAACCCTAAAGTCAAGTGGTGCGGAGATGTTAGTCCATAACTATATTTGCTAAGAGTTAAAGTTTCAAGGTTATGATATTTTTTTTTTTTTGAAAAGGTACATCGGAGTTAGGTGATCCTCCTCTCGAGAGTTCCTCCTAACTTATCAAAAAGGAGTAAAAAATACAAATCCACACTATCTTGTGGTAGAAAATAACTAGAATCCAAAATATTGTGTCCTTTTTTTGCAACCCAATCCGCCACTTGATTTGCTTCTCGTTATATATGGCGAACGTTAACAGAGTGAAAATATGCTAATAACCTCCGTGTATCTTCCAAGAGGTTGGCAATCATCCACGGTGGCTTGAAATGATTTAGAAGACATTGGATGACTACCTTATTATCACCTTTAACTAAGATGTCCTTGAGTCCAAGATCGAAGGCTTCCTTTATGCTGTCTCGTAAGGCTGTAGCTTCAGCGACCAAGATTGAGCATCTACCCAGGTTTTTAGCTTTAGCAGTAAGTAGTTTCCCGGATGAATCTCGTAAACAAAAACCTGCAGTAGAAGAAGAAGTTGTGTTAATACTAAACATTGATCCATCAAAATTGATTTTAACATGGTTTTCTGGTGGCGGAGTCCACCCAATTTTCTTTGTAATAGAACCAGTATTTCTAAAGACAGGATCTTGACATTTAAGAAAATCATTTTTTATTTCGTAATTCCCATTCAAGATAAGTGGATTTAGCCCTATGCATAATTCTATGAATGTTAACAGCTTTTTGCTTAAAAACAAAATTACATCTTTCTTTCCATATGCTCCATAAAGTGTAGATAGTTTTATTTAATTCTTCGAATTTCCTATCATTTTTAAGAGTATTCAAAATGTTTAAAATCGTATCTAAAGGTGTATGATATTGGTGGTGGTTCTTTTGTTAGTTTGATAAAAAAGGAGGCTAGTTGCTCGGATATACAATTACACTTTTGTTTTGATCTTTGCCTTTTTTGTTAGATAATATGCCTTTTTATTTTGATACATTTTCTAAAGCATTTTGTATTTACTTTTGTTTCTTTGATAAAACGTCAAATAATTTTGAGATAAAACGGAAGTTGCTCACGCATGCAATTACACTTTTGTTGTGATATTCCGCCTTTATACTTTGATTATATGTCTTTTTATTTTAATGCCAAAGGAGAAGGGGCGTAAATATCCAATTTCGAAAGCATTTAGATATGGAATTCCTTTTGATATTAACTTTTTATATTTTGACAAAAAAATTTGCTCTCAAGGAGGATTGAACTCTCCGACCATCCACTCCCACATGACTGACTTTACCGCTGAGCCAAGTTTGTGTACACGGCTAGTTGTTCTGATATGCAGTATCACTTGTGTTTTGATATTCTCCCTTCTTTGATTGATTATATATATCTTCTTCTTCTTTTTAATTTTTTTAATACTAAATGCAACATGGCACGAAATGGAATTATAAAGTATTTGATATTGTATGTCGTTATTTAATAAAAATGGCGTATAATTTTGATATGAATCAGATACAGTTACACTTCCGTTTTCATATTCCTTATTACTGCTTTGATAATATGTCTTGTAAAACGATGAAAAGAAAATGATGTGGCAGGAATAAGCAATTGCCATAGCATTGTGATATAGATTTTTGTTAAAATTGATAAAAGGGCTTATAATTTTGATATAAAAATGGAAGTTGCTCTAGGGAGCCTAGATATACAATTATACATAAATTTTATGTAGGCCCTTTTTATTTGGAGTGGCTCAACATATTGAGTCTATTTCTCGATTTAGTGTATATATCTGTAAATATTCCATATATATACCCCTCTTGAAAAAAGTAGACAACAATGGAGAGGAGAGAGGGAGATCTTTGCTTGGCACACCTTAAAAGTTAAGCCTTTGGACAAACAAATCCCCAATTCTAAATGAAACTTAGCCGATGTAAATACATATAAAAGGATTGTAGAATCTGTCTATGAATCCAAAAGACGAAATATACTCTAGTAAATCTTAGGAAATTTAACCTTTTAGGTACCTAAGGTATGTCATATTGTACGATTAGGTACCATTGGTTTTCAGTATGTTTTTTTAGGTACCTAAGGTTTAGTTCAATTACCACTTTGGGTATTTGACCTTCAAGTACCAAGTTTAACCGTTAAAAAAGCTAACGTGGCATGTAATTTTTAAATTTTTTGAGTGCAGATTGACCTTTTTTACCCTTTTACGGTTATACTTACACATAATAATGGGCGCGCGTATATTTTTTTCATTCTTTTTCTCATATAACGATCATTTATAACACCAAAAAATTCCATTCAATCACAAATGACCGTTATATATGATTTTTTTTTTGAAAAATAAAACTCTGTATCTTGTTATGTATGAGCATTACCAGTAAAAAGGTCAATCCCCGCTCAAAAATTCGAAAATTACATACAATCTCAGCTTTTTTACGGTAAAACTTGATATTGGACGGTCAAAACCCAAAGTAATAACGAAACTAAACCTTCAGATATCTAAGAAAAATTAAATATTGCGAGTATCCAATCGTACAATATGATATGAGTAGGTAAAATTTCTTATAAATTAAAACAACCCCAGAAAGAACTTGAAAAAGAAAAAATTAAAAGGAACGAAGAAAGATGGACTGACTCGCTTTTTCAGATTCTGATTGCTAGGAGACGAATTCAGGGTTCGCTCCAGCATCAAATAGAGAAACTAGACCTACTTGGGAGTGAATTTCAAAGTTTCAATAGCTGCAATTTTATGGTGTGGTACTATACGACGTCAATGGGGTCCTTCCCGTCCTTGTTATTAGTATTGGCAGTGCTAGTAAAGGTCGTTGGCTCGTTGCTGGATAACATGCGTGAAACAATTGTATAGCAATATTGTACACAAGTAACACAACTAATAGTCCGCTCTCTAACAACCAGGTTCCAAGTACAAACAAAATGAACAAGTATAAGCAAAATCATAGCAAAATACAAGGAATCTCGTAGGATTCCATCATCACAATTCCCGCCTTTCATAGCGGAGAAGGGAAAATGGAATTGGAGAAAATGAGAAAGTAATAATGAAAATTTAAATAAAATAAAACTAAATTAAGAAATAGGCACACTACGTTGAGATGTTAGAAAAGTTGGGTGAATATATCCTGGTCTCAAAAATCATAGGATGATAAGCAAGGATCATTATCAACCATTGATTTAGTCCTAGGTTTAAGGAGGGTGGTTGATTCACTTTTTTTTTTTAACCTTCTATCTTTTCTTTTGGCCAGAAAAAAAATTCGCAAAAAAAAATTACGTATTTTTTTTGTTTGATTTTTTTGCAAGGGCTTGTGTGACTCAGATTACCCAACAGTTCGATTTTTTTACCAACATTTGTACTTACAAAAGTTAACATTAGTAAGAACAATATAAAACTTCCATCCTAGATCAAGTCCGATAAATTGTTACAATAAAAGTGCGTTGTCGTACCAACAATTTGTAGTTTTGACGCTGATGATAAAGTTTAAAGTTTCTGTACTTACATATGTGTATAAGTGTCATTACAAATTAGTACATGAAAACACAATTTTTTCCTAACTTCCGTAACTACAATAACTTGATATTGTACCTAAAATTTACCTACAATATGACAACAGTTCGATTGTTTTTTTACCAACATCTGTACTTACAAAAGAAACATTAGTAAGAACAATATAAAACTTCCATCCTAGATCAGGTCCGATAAATTGTTACAACAAAAGTATGTTTTCGTACCAATAATTTTTAGTACAAACACATTCATGAATTTTTGTACTAACAAAATTATGAATTTGTCAGTACAATTATCCACAGATTTCCAACAGTGAAAATGCACCAAACACGTACTGGAAAAATCGATTTTTTTAATATTTAACGAAAAAATATATTCATTTTTCAAAACTTTCTTTTTTTTCCCGGTTAATAGGGAATTAAAAAAAAGATAAAAGGTCAAAAAAAATAAAATTAATCAAACACCCTCCTTAAACCTAGGACTAAATCAATGGTAGATAATGGTCCTTATCTATCCCTTATGGTACTATGATTTTTGAGATCATGATAGGATATTTTCCAAAAGAAAAGTTTTGGTGATGTGTCTTATTATTATGTAATTGACTTCTAATATAAAAAGGAAATGTTTTTAATTATACAAATGTAATTAACCATTGTCATGTTCACCTCTATTTATTTTTTTCACCATTTTAAATTATCTTTGTTTTAATGAATAATATTGTTTCACTTTTTTAATGAGTTGTTTATCTCTTAATTTGTAGGAGTATGAAGTAAGGAGCTTTCAGGAGGCGTGCCACAAGAGATTCAGGTTCGTGGATCAATCTCCATACCTGCTTCGCTAATAGAGCATCGTTGAAGAGTTGAAAGCTCGTTATTTTCCAACATCAGATATAATGACAGCATTGTTGGGTGACAAGCCGAGTTATACGTGGAGAAGTCTATTTGGTGCGAGATACATTATTGAGAGAGGAGCTAGATGGGTGGTTGGGAACGGTAAAAAAGTGAAGCTGTGGAATACTCCGTGGATTCCTAGACCGATGAGCAACAAGATTCTCACCCCCCTTGGTTGGAATGATCCAGAGGTTATCGTAGAACATTTTATCAATAAACAAAATGTTTGCTGGAAAGAGTCACTACTACGCGAGTGGCTTTGACCTATAGATGTCGAGAGCATATTGAGCATACCTTTATGTGATCGATGGCCTGATGACCACCTGATGTGGTGTTATACAGCCACGGACGAGTTCTCTGTTCGGTCTGCGTACCATGCGGCTTGTAGATGGGTGAAAATCGATAAGGGGGTCGAAGAAGGGAGTGACAGGAAGACCCTATCTGGAGAAAGCTTTGGAGTCTCCAAGTGCACCCCAGAGTTAGGATGTTTGGGTGGAGATTATTAAATCGATCAGTACCAACCAAACAAAACATCTCTAGGCATATCAAGCACGCCAGCTTAAAGTGTGAATTATGTGGAACTCTCGAAGAATCAACACTGCATGCGCTTGTGGAGTGTCCATTTATGGAGTCTCTCTGGCTAACTAGCGCATGGGATAGAAGTCTGTGGCACACTGCAGGGTTGAATGTCCGAGCCTAGGTAGATCGTTTCCTGAACGATAGTAGATGTGAGGATCCTGGAATTTTCCTAGCATCAGCATGGTCTTGCTGGAATGCAAGATGTAATGCGATCCATGGTGAGTATAAGAAGATTGCCCATTCATTGGATGGGGCACGTATGTGGAAGAGTATAGGAAGGCACAACAGAAGGGAGAAGTACCTCGGGCTGAAATGCAGGCTTACTGGAAGCCCCCACCTCCGGGGGTTTGGAAACTGAATTCAGATGCAGGTGCTATTGGTGATTGGGGTGTCGGATGGGGAAGCGTAATTCGCAGCAGTGAGGGCGACTTGGTTGCTGCAGGTGTCCATCAACAGCAAGGTGAAGGCGACCCGGAACTTAACGAAGCTAAGGCACTGCTGTTTGGCTTACGACTAGCTCTGGATACAGGTTACCGAAAGATTGTTGCTGAAACGGATTGAGTTATAACAAAAATCAAGAAACGCCAAATCCCGATGACTGCACTAGGCTTTGTCATAGAGGATATTATTAGTATTTCTAGTCATATTGAGTTTATTTCGTTTAGTCATGTTCGTAGAGCAGGGATTAAAGTTGCACACTATCTTGTTAAGTTGCAACCGATAGATTTTGTCGATCGTTTCTGGATCGATAATTGGCCAGTCGAGATCGACGGTTTGGCTTGTAATGACTTTGCCAATTTTATCAATATGAATTAATCACTGCCTCTGGCAGTGTTTTTCTAAAAAAAAAAGGAGTATGAAGTAAGAAATTTTCAAATAAAGTTGATATGAGGTAAGAGTTTTCATGTGGTGTACGTATTGTATATATACCATTGCAAACTTAAAGAAAAAAATCACATTGGATAACCCTTCAATTTACATTTTCCTTAAATATCATGTGGATGACATTTAAATTTACAATTTCATATGGAAACCTTGTGTATATCCACATCACATATAAGTGTTTATCATACATATGCAGAATAGTTTTGGATCATTTGTTGTGGTGGCCACAGAATTTTTTTATTATTGGTGAGTATCGTTGGTTGATAAGTGTGATTTATACATATATTTATGGTCTTTTCCCATTTTTTTGTGCTTAATTATATAGTAATTTTGTATTTTCGGGTGCAATTCATCCAACTCTTGTGCTACTTAACGAGTTTTTTTTTGCTCAAGTGTAGTGCAGACGTTGATGCACTATGGAGTGAAAGGAGTTAAGAAATGTGATTTTGATGACTTTGGAAGTACTTCGAGTGAAAGATAAGATGTATAGAGAAGACATGATTAGCGTGCGTCTTTCTAACTTGCTACTGTGTTTTATTTTGAAGAAATGACGTACTTCAGTAAAAGGGCAAGACAAAGTACACTTTGAACTAAACATAGGCTCTGAAAATCTCATAATTCAGGAGTACAATGCAAAATCAAGACCTCTTAATTTATGTTCCAAATCCTGTTATCCCAGTTTCCACAACTTTCGGCTTTGTAGAAGACGAAACTGAAAGCTGATCATTCTGATGACTGCAGATTGAGGTTTTGTTTATGTATTCCAACAATTTGTTTCCGCCTGCACAAAAGAAAGTTCATGGTCATGATACTAAAGCTTCATTTCATTGATTTCAACAGAAACCTTAAAATAAGTAGCTTGAAACTTCGAAGATCTAGCCGCCTCCTAGTTGATGTACAGTTGACATAGATATCTTCGTATTTTGAAATAACTTAGTTTACGCAGACACTGAAGTTACCTAAACATGAAAGAATGAGAACTGTAGCTCAATGAAATCCTCTGTAGACATCATATGTACATCCTATCCTGATATCCTCGTTTGTAAAAGAAACTGCAAGATGTACTTATGTAAGCCCCAAGATATAGAAGCGAACACGGACACCTGCAGCATTAGAATAGATCAGCTAAGATAGTTTTATGTAACAAGTCTGCAGGTTCATGTCATAAAAAAAAAAAACAGCAGGTTCACGCAACGCAGTCAGAACTCAGAAGTGAGATTCTAATCATGACCTTTTTTTTTTTTGTGTGTGTATAGGTTGGGTGGGGGAGGGGTTGCTACCAGGAGAATACAGAAAATTTGCTTGAGTACTAATTCATAACTAGTAGTATAACTACTCTCACGATCCTACCGTTAATAAAGGAATTTTCTGAACCATTACATCTCTGCCATTCAATATTTTGAGATGATAAAGAAATCTTACCATTACAGAAGATTATCATGCAACAGCAATAGCTGGCTCCACTGGTAAATTATCCAAATTCCGAAGTTTTTGAAGATTTTGAGCTATCTCCGTCAAGAGTTTGCTTCCTTGTCCCCTGTCCTTTCGAAGCGCGTGTATTGCTCGCTTGAAAAATCTACTGTCTTCTTCAAGAGCTCTTAGCTTTGCTCCTAACTCAGCCACCTCCTTTAGTATAATGTCTTCCTTCTCATCTGTTAACAAGGCCCGTGAAAGCCAGATCATGCCAATAATCAGGTAACTTCATCATAATATATACACAGTATTGACTCAGATGTCGCCACTAGTTCTCATTGCTCATAAGAGGGATCTTAGAATAAAAATACTTACTTGACAAAGTTGGCAGAAATGTAGTTGTAATAAAAGTTCAATAAAGAGTGAAAGGGATCCATACCTGCTTGTTCTGCATCACTTATTATATCAGCAACACTATCTGCTGGATGATGTAGTATCCTAGACTCTAATCTCCTTAGCTGCCCAAATAGATAGGATCTCTCCCTCTCAAAACCAATCAATGATCCACCACCATGATCTCCCATACGATCATCATTTATATCATCTCTATCAATCTCACCATCTTCATCGGAAGAACCCGTACACTTATCAGAAATATGATCATTCAGGTCCATTTCTGTATCTGTAGCCCCAATGCTGAAAAGCGGGCTCCCATGATCAGACTTCTCTGCGAACGAGTTAAATGACTGAGATTTCTCTAGAGGATCTCCTCTCCTGACCTCTTCTGATGTTAATCCATATCTATCTCTATATAAATCAAGCTCGGATTCTAAATCCTTTATCTCATCCTCTCTCTTTGCAAGCATCTCCCTCAACATCTGTATGGCCTCCTGATCATACTCTGCCTGCTCGTCCATCATCCTCTGGTACTGTAAGGCCTCCATCTGGACAGCTGCTTTTTCTGCCTATTGAAAAGGTATGAAATCTTAATAAAGATAGTTTTTTTTTGACAACGGATACAACACCCTGCCGAAACCAGATAACTTAAAAAGTAAAGGGAGGGCACTCCCGATTCCTAGCCTTGATAGCTAGATTATGAGCGAACTCCACACTAGACCTAAGAACATTACAAACAGAAATAAAATCAAAGGATATTAACAGTGTAATAAAAGTCCATGTATGCTATCTTGCATTAGATATACACCAATATTTGCAGTAGACATTCAAGCTTCTTTAAGAAGCAAGTTCAATTGAACTTAAAAGGCATATAAACAAGCATGATATTTAATGCAAGTTGCATCAATATATACCAAGCATGACAGCAACCCTCATACAAAGAATAGATTGAGATGCACTACCTGTAACCGTGTGATCATAGCCATAGCATTGTTGGCTGCCACAGCAGAGGCGCTTCTCTCTTCATCCAACTCCATGTAAAGAGCAACAAGAGACTTCCTATCCTGGCGGACCTGCTTCTTTAGTCTGCTCAGGATAGCTTCGGTGTCTGTTTCATTTCCTGCTATGGCCTCAACCGGGTCTGAGCCTAACTCCACTCTGTCCAGAAGGGACCTTCTAGGCATACGGTTAGCCCATCTTGGGCTTGCTGCTGCTGAGTCTGATAAGGCAACACCGAAGAACCTGTTGCCCTTCAGAAATGACGGGGTTCGTAGTTCTTCAAGGAGGTCCTCTGATTCTGTAGATGTATGTGCTGCGGACGGTGCTTTGGCTTCTTCCTTAGCTGTGATAAAAAAAAGTGAAACAGATTAGATCATTAGAAAGGCCTGTTATAGCTTTACTGTTTCAGCATAGATGCTCAGTGAGTCAAGGACACTAATGTTATTACAAATGCAAACAAACAACAGATCATAACCCTCATCTCAGTGTTTATGATCACATTATCTGACTAAAAACTCCAGCATTATCTTGGAGAAAGACCAAGCATTGGGAAAAACCTTGCTGTAACCTGTTGATGCAATTGGTCTCAACTCTAGTTTTTTTGTTCTTTTTTGTTGGACACACAACTCGATCTAGTCCTCATCCTCACAAAATGTTAGTATGAAATTGACAGATGACAATTTCACCTATCACAATTAGATCCTCGGATTATTTGTTTAAGCTCATCACACTCAACTAGTGTACACCCAAAAAAAGAACTCACTAACACTGTCAAAAACAAAGCATAACATCGTAGTACGATTCAGAAAACTAAGGGATATACCTGGGATCACTACATTCACTGGACTATCATAGTCCTCCTCAGGAGGATTGCTAATAAGACTACTTGACCTCTTGAACGAAGCAGTCTTCATATTCGCCAACTGCAACGTACTCTTCCCCTCCTCGGGCTTCCACGAAACGAAAGCCGCCCTAGGAGAGCTAATCGGACCCTGTGACAGCCTACTAGGCACACTGCTTAAAAACGGAGTATTACTCCCAGTCACATTCCCTTTCTGATTCCCTCCGGATGATGACTTACCCTTACCCTTCATCGGTTCGCCACAACAAGAACACACCATATCCTCCTCATTTCCAATACCATTATTCATACCACTCTCGTTCGCAATCATCTCCCCATCATCGTTACCCAACAAAGGATTCTTAAGCCTATCCCTTGTTTCCTCATCAAAAAGGCCTTCAAAGTCACTATTTAGCGTCCCATAATCGAACTTATTATGAGTAGCAAATGAGAGGAGACAACCATCACACATTTTTCTTATATCCGAGAGCTTTCTATGAACATGGCAATATGCCAAGGAAGATATATCCTTCTTGTGACCTTCGCAAATGGCGTCATTGTAATTGCACCTAGCTCGTTTACGTGTTAATATGTGATCAATCCTTGTGCATAGAACACAAGGGGCTCGAAGATCAAAGAAATCCGCAAACTCGATCGAAACAAGGGCTAGTAACCCATCTAGGAAAAGAAGGGCTATGAGTGTCCATTCAAGGATTGCATAGATTACAAAATGAGCAACGTGCCCTAGCTCTTGTTCCACAAACAGCCTGAATTTATGCCCTGAACCCATCTTCAAGGCATAACGCTTTCAAAAATGACGTGAAAAAGATTGTACGTTATGCTTTGACACATACAGATTAAAGATCAAAAGTCCTCTATGAGAGAAATGAAGTATTCGATCTTTTGTATGCTTGTGATGATTGTGGATTGGTGATTAAGGGTAAAATCTAGAAGATAAATCATTAGATTAGATGATGGTCATGGTGATTGAGAAAAAGAGAGTTTGTTTTTCTTGGGTCTAAGGAGATGAAAGATCGGATGGGCAAAGATCGGGGCTAATTTTGATCATTTACCGTTATTGACTTTTATTTCTATACTATATATTGTTTATTTTTATTGTTTATTTTAGAGAGTTCGGTCCCATGATAAGTGTATTTTTCCTTTTTTTTGTAGTAAAAAGAATTATATGTAGCCAAATATTCGTATGTAATAGCAACAATTTTTGAATAATGTTTTTTTAAAGGTAAGAAGACGGGTCACCCACGGGTATTCCATCTCGGGATTAACCGTGGATTAATAAGTCTAAACATTTGGAGATGACTCCTCCCCAAATGCTCCTACTAGGGATCGAACTCTGGTCTCCTGTGTGGAAACCAGAGTTGATTACCGGTAGACCAAGCCACGCTTGGTAAATTTTGAATAATGTGGGATGTATAAATTAGGAACAAAGTTTGTAAAATATATGAAGATTTTTTTTTAGGGCAAAAAAATATGAAGATTTATACCAATAAACATTAGGGCCTTTTCTTATTTTCTTTCTTGTTTCTTTTCTTTCTATCTTCCAACCATGTCGCCTATAGCAGTGTAGACTACCAACCATACTTGTTTTGGTTATCGTTTTAATACTCGTTTATCACTTTAAAAAAGTGATTTTTTTTAAGTTTTCAAAAATTTACAAAATGTAAGTTATTGTCAAGTTTGAAAAATGTCATAGTTAAGACTACAAGAATAAAGTGCAACATATGTATACATAATATATGTTATATTATATGTATGTTAGAAATTACATTATATATATATATATATATATATCGTCATGCTTTTATATATTAAATCAACAGAAAATTCAATCAAATTATCAATCACAAGCACCACACAATATGATATTAATTACCAAGTTAAAGATCATTCAAATTTTATTTATAGAGAAAACATTTTCATATTTTTTTATATTGAAGTTCAGCAACTTCAATGCTCTATGCTCTGGTTGATAGTAAAAAGCTCTTGGAAGTTGTGAAGTGAGAGAATAAAACGATTTTTTAAATCTCGACGTTTTAATTTGATGGTGAACATGAGCACAGTTGACGAGGAGGGGGTGAGACTTGTGGTAGTGGTTCTTAGGGGGTGGGTCAATAAGATATCAGTGAGAAATTTCCAAAAAAAAAAATTGAAATGGTTTTTTCTATAAATAAAATTTGAATGAGCTATAACTTGGTAATTGATATCATATTGTGTGGTGATTGTGGTTGATTATTTGATTGAATTTTCTGTTGATTTGATACATAAAATCATGACTATATAATGTAATTTCTAACATATAATATAGCATATATATTATACAATATATCATATATTATGCAATATATCAAATATTATGCATGTGTTGCACTTTATTCTTGTAGTCCTAACTATGACACTTTTTCAAGCTT
>ONZK01001973.1:368714-391616 GCA_900322385.1 Pharnaceum exiguum | reverse complement strand
GATACTGAAATAAATTATTGACTTTAGTCTAAAAGTAATCTGATACTAAATCTATTTTTTTAATCTGATAACAAAATGTAACAGAAAGGCTATCTCAACTCTCAATCAACTGGTTAAAAGCAAAGGAAGAGAATACAAAAAAAAAAGCAAAAAGAAAATGATCATAAAATCGTTACTACTAAGCAGCAGGGCAACAAAGCAACAAGTGAACAAGCTTCTTCGTATGAACCTGTCCCTTTCATTGTCCCCTCACCAACCGTGCACATTACCATCACCACCACCACCATCATCACCATCTGCACTCCACTCTCTCTCCTTTACACTTCCCCGCAGCTCTCCACTCCACTCTCTCACCTCCTTCAGAATGAGCTCCTCTACTACAGCCACCACCACCAACAACACCCCACCAGAAAATGTGGGTGCAGCTGAATTAGAGCAAGTTTTTAAGCAGAAGAAGGTTATTCGATCTAAAGTGCGTAAGGCACTTAAGGATATGGACCCTTCTTTGCGCTCCCTTGAAGGTATAATATTTTGATATGGACTTTTTTTTTGTTGGGTTTTCTTTTTGACAGTGAATTTGGTATGTTGGATGTGTTTGTGATGTGGGTTTTGTGTGAAATGACTAGTTTTGGGTGTTTAGATATTAAAGTTTTGATCTTTGTGGTTTTTGATCATGTGTGTTGGTTTTGTGTATTTGTTTGTGATTTTTATTGTGTTTAGTGAATTGGGTTCTTTGTAGGATATGTGTAGTAAAGTTTCATTCTTTTTTGGTGTTTGACCTTGTTTGTTTATTAGGGTTTTAGCATTTGATCACTGGCTTGACTGTGGTAATTTGGGTTTTAGCTGGTTTACCTCCTTTTTTTTTTTTTTGACTTTGAGTGGTTTCATATTGGAAGGTTCATTTGAAGTTTGATACCAATGTTTGACTTGCTTGGTCAGTGTAATTCTTGTATTGTTTTCCAGCTTTTTGAAGTTGGTACCTTTGATTGTGTTTGTCAATTGGATGTGCAGTGGATTTACTTTTTTGGTTGATATAGTTGTTGGAATTGGAATGAGGCTTAAGGATGATTCTCATGAGTTTGGTGAAATTTTGATTGGTTGTTAGTAGGAGGCTATTGATGTTCTCATTTTATCACAATGTTGTAGTCTGAAAATCTCAGAGTTGAGACACAAGTAGTTGATGTCCATTCCATGATGTTCCTCGAATACTATTACTAACGTCGTTAACTCAACTTGATTAACGAAAATCTTTGGTTAACTCTTTAAAGGGATCTTCTGGGTTGAATCCTAAACGATGTTATCTATGTATAGTAGCTCACCTGGATTTAATGTTTCTATGATAATTTAGGTTTTGGTGTTAGACTTGCATTAAATGCAATCTTAAGTGACAATGTAGAAGAAGAGCAATCTGATGCTTCTTTTGCAGAGCACATAATTATTAATGGCTAGATCCAAGTGCACTGGACACCATGTCTGCTTGTTGGCCTTGATTTATAAGATTTTAAGATATCCTCCCATATTTGGTTTCTGTTGTATCATATTAGGTGCATTGTACGGATCACATAATTGTGCAATTACTTCGACTTCATTCTGTATATGATCTACTTAACTTCTAGATATTTTTTTTTTCTTCTAGAAAACACGACAAATTGAAACATTGAAGCTTTTACTGATGTGCTCTTGAGTATGTATTAAGTAGGCTTGACCATAAATTTCACTGGGTACCCTGATTTCGTTAGTGTTTGGCATTATTTAGGGTTTTAGGCTTACCATTCTATTAGAGTCCTACGAATAGGATGTCTGGTGTAGTGTCCCATGATCAAGGAGACTGTAAGTCTGTTGTTGTCACTCAGTTGGCATCTACTTACATGTGTATTGTGTTGTTTTCATCATAGTTTTAGTAAGTGCTTCTTGCTGTGGAAATCTTGCAAAGTTAGTCTGTCACATTTTTGGATTCAGGTATACTATTTCTCTTTTTTTAGATGATGCAATTCAGCGTACTGTTCTGGAAGCTCCATGGTTCAAATCCAGCAGAAGGTTGTGTGCATATATTAGCTGTCGTGCCTTGCGAGAAGTTGATACATCCAGAATCTTGTCAGAGATTCTTCAGGCTTCAGAAAAAGGTTTGAATTTTGTCTTTCCCTGCTCCACATCGCCATTTCATGCAATTGCATGAAGTTATGGTGATTATTTCAGGCCAAATGTGTATAAAAGGCCGCTCAATTATTTTGAAAGTATATTTTGTCATGAGTAGTTTGAACTTTTCTGGTGATATATTTTTTTTTCTACTGAGGGCACCATCAACTCCCAGAAGCTTATAATATTGTGGTCAATTATGCATTGTAGTTAGCCTCATCCAGGCTATTTATTGATTTAACGTATCTGTACGAACATTTATTCATCCTGAACGTCCTTGAACGATTGCTTGGGCTTTGTTGTTTCCAGACACTCAAACACTTGTTGGGAAAACACTATATGTGCCAAGAGTGGAAGACAAGAACAGCCATATGCGGATGCTCAATATCTCTGGCATGGATGATCTGATTGCAAACTCAATGGATATTCTGGAGCCTGCCCCAGTAGATAGCAAAGGGAATCAGCGTGAAGACGGTATGATGTACTCACAATTGTTTGTCATTTGAATTTCCTGCAAACAAAATGACGATGATGCATGTGTACACAGTTTGCGTCCTTGCGTGGTTTTAGTATTTTTCTTGGTTTGCATAAGTTGTTTTTCCTCACAATGTACTTCTGATCATTCTAAATATCAAAACTTATTTCAAGAGCCCTTCATGTTTTTCCAGTGAGAAAGACAGATTCATGAAAAGGGCAACATGGGAAAATGACAAATTTGTATCGCATGAAGCAGTAAAACATGTTGTGCGAAGCAGCTCTTTTTTTTAAAAAAAAAAACTTTGGAGTTTGGACATAAGATTTGATAGTGTAGCAACTAGTTTTTTTTTTTTGGAATGTGAAATCAAACCTACGTTTTGATGAGTGGGTTATGCTCTGTTACTCTGTTGTTGCAGTTATGCTTGCAAGTGAACCAGTTGACCTGTTGCTCTTACCTGGTAAGTCTTTTTCTTTGTCTCTTGGCAAACATGCTTTTAAAATTTTGGAAAGACTAATCAACTGATTGTTTATTGTTCTTTCATCCAGGACTTGCGTTCGACAAATCTGGAAGGCGCTTAGGCCGTGGTGGAGGGTATGTATCTGCACATCAAGGAAAATGGCATTTTGATTAACAACTTCCTATCTTCATTGCTTTTGGTCCTTGTCTGTTTAGTAGCGACTTTTTTACCATGAATTGGAAGTTCTGGTAACATTCTTTTCTAAACGGAATTTCTGGTACTCTCACAAGCATATACAAGTATACAACCATAAAGTGATTTATTGGGAGGATGGTTTAAGGCTTTAAGCACATCTTTGGGTACATACATTAATTTCACTCATTCTGACTATGAAATCTAAGATTCGTACATCCTTCTCCATCACTGTTTCTGATATTTTATCATTTCAACTTGTGAAGTTACTATGACACATTCCTGAGTAATTACCAACAGCGTGCCAATGAGCATAACTGGAACCAACCACTGCTTGGTTAGTGCTGTAAATTTTCCTTGTACTATCATTTATCTTTTGTCCCAAAACTTCGGAGCTATCTTATCAGATGTATTAATTATTTGTATTTCTTGTGTTGTGTAGTTGCTTTGTCATACTCTGTGCAAATTTTGGATGACGGAGTGATTCCAATTACTCCCAATGATGTCTACATTGATGCATTAGTTACTCCAGCTGGTGTTATTCCCATTACCTCAGCTGCACGTCACAGGTAAATTACAGTCTGCTATCACAAACGGATTCTTTGTTGCAGGTTACTGAACTTTGTTAAAACTGCAGGATGGAGCTTGACATGTGACTTGGCCAACTCACATCAAACACTTTGTTTGCTGTTGACATACAAAGTGAGTGTAGCAGCATAATATCTTGTGTGACATGGAACTTATACTTCTCATACCCTCTGTAGCATGGCTTTTTGAGCTTGGGAAAGTAGCCGTTGCTGCCTGATTCTTGGCTCGGATTTTTCTGGTAAGTGTTGGTGCCGAAGAGACTTCTGGGCTTCATTGGAGAGTAGTAATGTGATTCTGACGGTTCAAAGCAAAGGTGTTATTGCAAACATTTTTGTAGAGCCTCTGTTCTCGTGGTTGTGATTACTTCATTGTTGTACATCTCTGTTGGCAGTTTCCTCTTCAGAAACCTCTGGGAAATTAGCATATGCAATTATGCATGTACTCATCGACAATGGACTTGATGTATACTGGATTGCTGACTTGATGTGTGCCTAAGCAAATTGATACTTTTCTTTCCTGCTGTTGAGTCTCCAATGATAGAACAGCTCATTTAAGTGTGGAACACATTCCGGCTTTGGTGTTTTTTTTCAAGTCATAGGTAAGTCAAGTAAAACTCGTACCACAAAAGTCCACAACATACATCTGAATGAACGAGTAATTATGTTTGTTCTTTTTTATTCGGCTAAAAATGGAGCACGTCTGTTCTTGAATATGCTAAAGAAAACTTGATGTGATACTAAATATTATTATTAAAAAATTAAAGCTTGATGTGAGATATAAATCATTAATTTGGATTGTAGGAGACAATGTGACCGTTGTCAAACTTTATAAAATTCAAGTGCAATTGGCGTCTTTGAATTTTGACACATTCTCCAGCTGCTACCTAAACATTGCCAAAGACATCCCATGCTACCAAACAGGGTCCCTATGCATAATGTGTATACATACCTTCATAAAAATTCCAGTGATCTTTGAGGGACAAATAAATAAAAAAGCTCACTGATGTAAACACCTGTCACGATCTGTCTCTCTTTTAAATAATGAATGGCCAGCTCAAGCGAAGAATACACCAAGAAGAACTTGATCAATTTCAAATTAGTCCATGATGTAGAACTGATCTCATACAGTGGAAGAATTTGATACAATTTAGATCTGGTTACAAGCGTAAATGTCTTGGTTACATAAATATTCAACACTGTCACTCACCTAGGACAGTCTTGTGTTCTAGTTAGAGAATCATACAAGGGCCAAAAGGACAACGAATGCTTTCTACAGAAGATATAGTGTTCTCATCTTGAAATCAAGGACCAGTTTGCTAGATTTAGAAATACAACTCCCATGCCCAAATAATAGAGTGCTCTATGCAAAAGATCACTTGATTTCCTGAGGTAAATGACTAGGTGACAAATATGCAGTTTACCATTAGACAGGATATCTGTTCCAATGAGTCATGTTCTTTCGAAACTTCCTCCTAATTGCATATGCAACCACTCCGATTGTGGTCCTATTGCTGCCGATGCTGCTGCCACGAATTCTCTAGCTGCTTGTGCATTAAACATCATTCCGCTTGGATCAAATGAGGGTACCCCAAGCTGATTGACCTGAAAATATTGGTTAAACAACATTGGATCAGCAAACAAAAGAGCGTGGAGGATAAAAAGTATTGAGTTATGACTCTCTCGAAGCCACATACAATTTTAATTTTGTAGAAAGTAAAAAATTGGGAGAAATATGTATTTGACAGTGTACCTCTCGTTATTACTCAAGTCACGACCAACTAAAACTAGACCACCAAGATTGAGTTAAGATAATTCACTACACGGCCAAACAGTGTCACTCTTATTACCTTACATACTTGTATAGGCAAGAATGCTCTCATACACAAGTCACTGTAACATAAAGGACCATTTTCAAAATAACGTGCTTCAAAAAGAAGTATCAGTTGGAAAATTGGGTTTGGAGACAAAACATCATGTACTTCCTGAACCAGCAGACAAGAGAAAAATGGTATTCCAACACACCAACCAAATAATGCTCAACATGAAGGGTAACTTTATGAGATATTGTTCAATGTAACTCTAACTTATCCTCTCAGAAACCACATTTGATCTGAATGCAATGAAAAGAAAGACGGCTAGTTGACAGATTAGGGTCCAGTGGTCCACTAGTATGAAGAAACTTACATCTTTTGAATGAAATCCATTGACTGAAGGAACCATCCCGGAGTTGACTGCTTCAAGCTTCATGGATAAGAACTGCAACATCAAGGACATAAAGATGTCTTAGTTTACAGCTGGAAAGTGAGCTAAAGCATCAATCAGAACTAGCGAGTTGCGACTGAAGGAACCATCCCTGAATTGACTGCTGCCAGCTTCACAAGTTAAGGTTGCAACTATATAAAACTTAAATACAATAGTGAGTTGTAAACTGTCCTGAGAAAGCCAATCAGAAAAAAGCGTAGACTAGGTTGACACATAAAAATTACGGACAGATTAATTAACTGACTGCGAACTCCAGATTCAAGTCGACCACATAAGCTCCCACATATCAGGGTGTCATGAGAATCCAAAAATTCAAACATGTAGATGACCCACCTCAACCTGGCGCTGTAGGGATTGTATGTAGTTGATTATCTCATCAAGGACAAGCGCTTTTCCAATGACCTTAAGCAAAAAGGAAAACAGTTCAGTTATTTCAAGTTAAAAGAACCATCAAGAGCATTGAATGTCATCAGATAAAACAGCTTCAAAGCTGGTACTCAGATGACTTGAGAAAGGACCAAATAATACTAATAGAAGTTGGTATATCACCAACCTTGTTGCATCCAGGAACCAAATCTTGTAATATCTTCATTCTCTCACTTATCTTTTCTCTTCTAGCCTGCCAGGAGCAAAAACAGGTAAGCAGCACTTAAAGCAAAAACAATATAAAAGTATGAAACTGAGTCCTTCAGCTATTCCACGAGAATAGGACCTTGGGAAAGCGTCCATTTTAATAAGGATGATGACCTATAATGATATTGCATTCCTAAATTCCGTATTTTTGCCTACTATATGACTCATTAGAAGCAAGCAGAAGGGAATTACTCTCTCAGCCAGACTGTGGCTATCTGTCGCTTGACCCCTTCTTGCTCTGACATGTATATAGTCTTTTAGTGGCTCAGCTGTTTTCTCAGTTGACTTGTTACCACCTGCTGAACTCGTTTCACCTCCTGCTTTTGAACTTCCATTTTCATCCTTTGCATCTGATGTTTTCATCCGTTTACTGTTTGATTCTTTCTGCATAATGAAACGCTTGAATTTACGAAGATGTAAATCAAATTTATACCAAAGATAATTTACAGGCATTAGCAGGTTAGAGAAGTTCAGGCCTTTCAGGGTATATACACATATGTCTGAATTTATCTACCAGTTTGGTACGAGTCACATGACAACAAGCAGACATTAAAACTCCTAGATGTCAAGTTGGAAAATTTTCTATAGATGCTATCACACGAAAAGAAATTTCTATAGTAGTACAGCACTTGTCCTTGAACTACTTGAATTAGTAATGGTCAGTTGGACACTTCAGTGAATTTAGTAGTAACAGGCTTTTTGCTGCATTTTATTTCCTTGTCTTTTCTTCTTTATGGCACCCAATGAACAACAATTGTTTCTCCTTACCAAAATTAAACTGGAGAGAAAGCCAGCTATTCAAGCAAGTACTCTCACTTGTCCTCATTTCACATTTTCACCCAATCATCCACATAACCAAACTGTAATGTTCGTACACATCCTTTGGCTGTAAGGGGGAAAATAGAAGTGATAGATAAATTCCTTTTCAAGGAAAGTAGAGGGCACAGTCCTATCTAGTATCGAGTGACAGGAAATGATGTCAAAGATTGGGCAGTAAACTATAGAAACTGGTAAAAATAATTCTATAGAACCGAGTCATCCTCCATCAATCTAAGCTATGCCCTCCACCCTTTTACCTATTTTTCTTTTAATTTAAAAATGATGAATTTCATTCAATATATGGCGAAACGGCACTAGTTAAGAAAGGGGAGAAAGATAAATATTATGCTGCAATGCCAAAATCTGATTTCTTCTGTAATGTACACATCATTTGGAAAGTTTCAATACCAACTCAGTGCATATCGAGCCCCAATCCTCAAAAAAATCTGAGTCTAGAACAAGTTGTCCATGAGATCTATGGTTGACTTAGATACATGAAGAGAAATCTTACAATACCATGACTAACTATGATTTCAATCTGGACCACTTTATCTTTACTGAAAGGTAAAGCAACCTGAAAACAACCTCCTATCTTTACACCAGATTCTTGAACTTAGATTACAATTCAGTAATTCCAATGGCATCAAACTACACAAACAGATCTTTCCTCAATCACTTGACCAAATCTGCACTAACATGACTGTATACTCCAAAGTCCATCACTGGTCAACTAAGTCAAATCTTCCATCAAACAAAACTCACACTAATACAACAACAACAACTCAATATAATCCCATCTCGGATGGGGTATTGAGGATGTTTGATGTACGCAGCCTTATCCCGAAAATCATAATCATAAATAAAATCATTAAACAACCAATACCCATCAAAATTCAGTCAATATTTCAACATAAACACCACAATTCAACATAGAACAAACAAGAAATGGAACTTAAAAAGAGCTAATCATTGAAAAAACAACAAAACCAAGAAAGGGAAATTGGAAACATACCAAGTCATTACCACTACTAGTAGTGGAAACAAGCTTAGAGTCCTCATCTTCAGATAAATTACTATTAATATTATTATTATTATTATTATTACTATTAAAATCTCTTCTTTTTCTTCCAACACCAAGACTTCCACTTTGCTCAGTCACAGTTGATTCTTCATTTGACCCATCTCTATTCACCACACCAACACCACCATTAACATTAATATTATTATTATTATTATTATGACTGTTCATTAATGCATCAATTAAACCACTACCAAAGTTACCACTTCCCATCCTAAGACCCAACAAGCCATTGTTATCACCACCACCATTGCCATGACCATGACCATTAACAAATGGCCAAATCTCAGCTAATGATGGGTTTGTTGTTGAGAATGAGCCTTCACTTATCAATGGAGGATCCATCACCACTTTTTCATAAAAAGCTTCAATCTTTACCTCAATTTTGTCAAAATTTTGGAATTTCAAGATGTGGGTATTTTAGTTTAGTGTGTTTACTCAAATGGGTAGGCTTTACTTTGTTGAATTTCGTTCAAATTTGAGTGTTTTCTGTTGTTTTTGTGTTTTGTGGTGTTTTTTCAAAGCTTTTTTGAGCTTTTTTTTAGCTTTGTTTGTGTTAAGTGAGTTAAGCTGTTCTTATATGTTGGGAAAAATAAAGGGCTGTTATGTTAGAAAGTGAGAGTAAGAGATCTGTTTGGTTTGGGGTTTAGCTGATGAGCTGAGCTGAGAAAGAGAGAGAGTGGAGTGCGCCCACTGCGCACGTTAATAAGTAGAGTGACTGAGTGAGTGAGATCAGAAAAGGAAAGAAAAGCTTTTTACTTACTTGAAGGATCTAAGCTTACATACATTAGTACATTTTACTACAGTGCTTTAGATCGGATTTAGGTATTCTCACTCGCAGATTTTTGTGCAGTGTTGTGTACTCGCTCTCATGATGAGCCACATAAACTTTTGATTATCATGTAGGCTCCATTAAGTAAAACTCAAGTGTATGGTCAATTCAATTGGATTTAAATTGATTAAGGAATCTACATTCAATATTCTTTTAGTTATTTATTGAAATCACAGTAAATATTTGAGAATAACCAAAGAAAAGTTAAGAATTTAATTTTAGTTTAGTTGAGTTTATACAATGTATATGTTGAAAACAATGGAGCTTATGACATGCATAGTTGTACAATCTATAAAGTATGACGGATAAATTAGTTTGATAATCTTCTTCTAAACTAGTTTTATGAAAAAATTGTTTAGCATATGATCTATTATCCCAATGATGAAGGGCTCGAGTTAATTTGGATGTCATAATGTTTCTCACAAGATAAAGAAAATTTAGTTATTTCCCTTCCTCGTACATAATAGAGTAGGAAATAATGTTACTTATTAAATTCAATGTTATTTTGTATCAGTTATTATTTTCAACTGAATTATCAAATAACAAATTCATGCAAACTTTGATACAACAATAATAATTTAGCCTTATTCCCAAAACTGATTGGGTCTTTGGTTACATGGACAAAAAAGGATAAGAGACGCTCCAACGAAATTCATATTTGGTCTATATTATGAAGATGTGACTAAAGTAAATGTGTTGTTCATCACATACCTACTACACAGCCTTCCTCCTTAATTTATTCGCACTTGAGACCAGTTGTGATAAGCATTTTGAAAATCGTAGCGGACAGATCAACCGAGAACCGATTGTCCGGCCGGATTTCATATCCAGTTGGTTTGATCAATAATCGGTCAAAATTGGCCAGATTGGTCTCAACGCTGAACCGAACGGTTCATGTAAACTTTGATTGTAAAGAAAATCATACTCGTAAAACCTTTTTGTTATCCTCTTTTCTGTGATTATAGATGCGTTCTTGTTTTGGTTAAAAAGAAGAAAAAAAAGATACTCGTATGCACTATTGCACTTGATCTTACACGTCCAAAGGATCAGAACTCGTGAGAAATGTTAAGCTACTTTGCCTCTTTCAAATTTCATGTTTTTCGTAACTTTTACCCTTCACACTCCGAAAGGAGATCTAGTATTCTAGTGCCAAACAAAGGAGATTTCTAGTTAGATTGAGATGTTCTCCAAGTAAGGACAAGTTTGGCCCGAGAGCAACACAACTTCCGCATACCATCGACGGCAAATAAAATGCTATTTGATCACTAAGAAGAAAAAGATGCATCAAAACGTTGTACTGTAGGGTCTGTTTCTCAGTTAGTGATGGAATTTTGTTGTCATTTTGTCTTAATTTTGTTAGTTAATCTCGTACACCTACTGACGTAGGGTCTATTAGTGATGATAGTTTTTCCTTTATTCTTAAAATTAAAGTTCTTTCAAGGACGAGATTATGTCATTAGAGCTAGGACATGCTTGAAAGATACAAAACCGTATGGAAAATTATGGGTCAGCAAATAACAAGGCGAGTACGTAGGTCCTCGACATCAATAATTTGAAGAAGAAAGCTAGCTAAGTCATGGGATCACGAACCCCAATTCTCTTCATTCTAGTCTTCTGAATTCTACCTGAATACTCCCAGCCTTTGCAAATGAGTGGGAGAGAGAGTGGAATGCACTGCACCTAATAGAAAACAGCTTTAAGTTGGGTGCTTTGCTCAACTGTTAGCGGGCACAAGCAAGCCAGAACCTGATCCGCTTGTTCCCACGAGCTCTCCCCTTAGTTTATTTCTTTCATTATTTGATTGGTTTGTTTGTTTATTACTCCATTATTATGAAACCTTTAAACAAATCGTGACCCCCTCTGCTATTTGATCATTTGCTTGCTATTATAGTCTTCTCTAGCATCTTTCTTAGATTAGATGTACTATTAGTTTCTCTTATTATTCTATTGGCATTTTTTTTTTAGTATCTGTTTTTCTTTTGTCCACCTATTCCTTCATTATAGCTTCGAGTGTAAGGACTTGCTGATGCTCTTAAGACATAATATTGCAGTCCGGCTTTACTGTCCCATAATGGTATGTCAATTTGTGTACCACTTCAATCTCGATCCATTGTGGTTTAATAATGCATTAATGAGAAAATGTATTAGCAAATTACGAAAAGTTGAGATTGAAGTGGAACACGAGTTTGTACACTATTTGGGACAACAAAGTCCATTTGATAAAACTGGATTGAACTCGATTAAATCCATCTATTTGAATTATGTGAAGTGTCTTTTTTTTTTTGAGCTGATTTCGTGGAATGAATTAAGAAGATCGAATAGAGTCTTACAAAAATATATGGAAGCTAAGAATAAAAATATATCAGAAGTAGGAAGTCTAATTGAGTTTTTTGATTGTACGCATCGAAGGTGAACTATCAAGTGACATATCCTAGGCGTTATAACTTTCGGTAGTATCTCTGCTTAAGAGGGTTGTCAACAAGTCATAGTGTAGTGTCAAGATCTAAGTGGTATCACTTTCATCATATACGGATGCTAATATATGATCAGGAAGTTATTATGTCATCGTTTAGGAGAATATACTTCTGTTTAGGACCACATAATTGTCCACTCACACATGATCCAAATGAATAAGGTGCTTCTGTGAAAATGATAGTCAGATGAGAGAGCGTATCAACAATCATCAACGCATAATGTCATCTATTTGTAACAAGCAAAGTCAGCCCAACATAAGGGTTGGCAATGGATTGTGATAATTTAAATACCAAAAATGAAAGATCGATACTTTAATGTGTATTTCGTGACAATCTTGCGGTTGAGATTTTTCTCCACTTCACTGCATGCCTAACACTCTTCCCCTTTTCTATCATAAACTCATACATACATTTGCCTAACTTTATCCTAGAGATATCACATATAAATTGAGTTCAGCATAATCTTTAATCCCTGGAAAGCCTCATTGTGATGTTCTTAATCTGGCCACTATTATCACGTGGCTTTAAGTATACCAATTTCCTAATTAAAAAAGTTGTGTTACATTAAATATGTACGTAACTGATGTCAGGGTGAGGAGCACTATTGGTAAGTAGCCAATAACGATAGTGGAATTGATCCTCATAAAGATCAAGTTCATTATTCAGAATGAAGCGTGAAAGGAAAACATGATTGAAAATATAGACTATGCTTTCTCGTTATTTCAAGATTGTATGAAAATATGACTAATTAAGCAGTGATAACCAGTCTCATTGTGAAACGTTGCATAACTCGATGGACCTCGTGAAAAAGAACAGTGGATGAAAACGATAGCTTGCAAAGATGAGCCGACTACAATATGTCACGGTGTCATGGTCCAGTGGGGGCTTTCCATCTTACGGGTTGCTGAAAAGTATAATTTCATGCGTGTTTTTTTTTTTCGAGACGGTGATTGTAATCGTGGGCAATTTATACCATACACCCGGTGTATAATGAGCATCGTACACCCATCTTTTAATCATCTACGTACCAAGGTGGGTGTACGATACTCATTATACACCGGGTGTACGATGTAAGTATTCGTAATTGTGATTATAATCATCAATTCGGGTCTTCCCCATAATTGAAAAATACATATACTTGAGGGGGAAAAAGAATCTCCATCAATTGGAATATCTAGTAGCCGGAGAGTTTCATGTACTAAATAGTTGCGTTTGGATTGAGCTTGAAGTGTTTTCCACCACAATTTTATGATTTTGGGATGTTAGATAGTTTTTTCAAAACTGTTGTGAGTAAACACTTTTCAATTGAAAACAGTTTTCCCGCCTTAACTGTACGTGAAAGCACTTTCAAAGTACAACCACATCTGCAATTCATCCTACAACTACAACACTTGACATCAGTTCTAAACTTATAAAGTACGAAGCTTTTAATTAGGGAATGAGTGAGATGTCAATAATTTTCTTCAATTTTGATTAATTATATACATATGGAACATATGTTAAGGGGTCTTGTAAATGGTTAAGAAAGAGATAGAAGGTGAGTTTGGCGGGAGATGGGTGGCACGTAGTGTGGAACCATGATCCTGATCCACCTTAGTGGTGGAACGGGATATCCAAGCCACTAATCCTAAGTTCCTAACCCATTTGCGTAGGATTTCCTTGCACCCATAAACCAACTCCTTATTATATTTTGCAAGAGGAGAAAATAAATTAAGTCTAAAATTACCCATTTATAGCGTAAAATTACCCATGAATGTATTTCTACTTTCTAGGTCGATTTCACCCCGTGGTTGGGCAATGATGTAGATGAATTTGGCCACGAGCGGTGGAGCAAGAATGGATAAAGAAGAACAGTTTGGACTTGGACCTATATACTTGCTGGGCAAGCTGGCGATAGACGATACTGTTCTTTTCAACTACAATTCAGTTCAGTTCAGTCTTATTCAGTTCAGTTCATTCAGCTCGTAACTTGAAACGCAATAAGTTTTGATCCCGATATCCATTCTTAATTATTATTATATCATTGGAAATGTCTCCTCATGTAGTTTCATAAACGCACCATATTGATAGGGTTTTGACAAGTGTTTGAGTGTCAAAACAACTAAACAAAAAGTTCAGTTTTTTTCAGTTCAGTTCAATTCAGTTCAGTTCAGTTTTATTCAGTTCAGTTCAGTAAAGTTCAGCCGTAGAGAAGGGGCCTTAGTCACCACTTATGAGATAGACAACCACATTGAGCGAATGAGAATGGGCTCGTTGCTTTCCGATCAGGAATTTAAAAAGGTGAGTATACTGACTATACTCACAGGTCACAGCCCAACATGCAAAAGACACCAAGGGCAAAAGACAGCCCAACATACTTTAGCACAAGTTTAAAACAAATTATCCTTGCTTGAGGGTTTTATCCTTTTGCGTGAGGGAATGACACTGCCTTACTGGGCCTAGTGTCTAATTTCCAAGTACATGGTCCTGTGTGTTACGTAGAGTGACTGAGTGATTAACCGATTACTGATTAGGCTGATCCTATCATCCTACGAGTCATGAAGTTGCAATTTTGTACTACATACCTCAATTGCCCATACCTATGCCTGACAGAGGATCCAAGATACGGAAAGTGACCCATCATACGTGTCGTGCATTTCACCTCTGCAAGGACATTTCTCACTGAACAGTCAACAAGGGTAGAAGTGTAGAACAACAGTTCATTCAGTCACAGCCTCACAGGAGAGCGAGCAATTGGCTATTTCCTTGTGTATTCTCTTTCAAAAGAATCTTTGATTTGGCTGAACAAATTGGGAGGAAATTTGAATTGCAAAAAACTTTCAAGTTTCAACAGAAGGTGCTAAAATCCAATGATAAGTATTGAGTGCAACAGAGAAACAAACTATCTAACTAGTGCAGTTAACGTTACATTTTACATTACAACTTTTGATTAAATCACCCATGACCCAAATATAAAGTCGTAGTAATAATGACAGTTATTGAGCCCCAAATGAATGCTCACTACATCCTCGCATGATCCAAGAAAGCATGAACTACCTGAATTGTCTCACAGAAAGCATACCTCTGTACTATCCCGAGAAACTTTCATCGATCAAAATGATTGAAAACTAGAGTAGTTTCTCACAAAACCAATAAAAAGCTATTATGATGCTTGATTTAGAAAGTACATGATCATAGCTAATTTATGTGAAATGCTCAATGAGAGTATTGAAAGGAGATCAAACACAAAACAGAAACTGTAGGAATTGAGAAACAACATGAACAAAATATGAGGCATTTCTTTCAATCATAATAAGAAGCTAACATGATGATTGATGAGAAAATTCAGTAGCTGCATAGTCTACTTCAGTATCCATTTCTTTTTTTCTCCTTCTAGCAATAAACATTTACAAGCCCTCAATCAACAAACCAACAGAAATTAGCTTTGAAGGGCTTACTTTATCTTACAAAATTCTCCTTTCTATTTACCCCTATGAGGCTATTTATCCCTAGTTTTTGTATTCTTCATTCATCAAACATACAAACTCAATATTACTGCTACCTCTCTACCTTTCACTCAGCTCTTTGTACACTTGTTTTGAATAAGAGCACATACAGCTTTTGATCCAATGAGAAATATATAAATCCTCCTACTGAGTGTGTCACAAATGACCCAAAGCTTGTCCCCACTATGCAATGCCAAGCAGGTCCATATGCTCCATCAAATTCCTGTCATTAAAAATAATCAAAAAAACAATCAACCAAAGTCTCACCCAAATGGCAAAACACTTCCAAACACAAAAAGAACTAATCTTTTCTATACAAGATATAACAAACAAAGATAAAAAGAGTATACCTTTTTAAGGGACAAAGCAAGGGTTTTGGAAGTAAACTTCTCAAGGCTATCTTTGGTTTTTCTAGCAAGACCAACAGCATGAATTTGCATAAAGGGTGACATATCAGCAGAAACAACTTTAGCACAGTTAGTAACCAAGAAATTAGCTAACTCAACTTGTGCATCACAAAATGACCTTCTTTTACTAATCACAGTGGTAGTTTTTGGTTTAAAGATCTCATTTTTACTCTTGTTACCTTCCCTCTTATTATCCTCAACAACCACTAAAGACTTCTTGTCACTTTCCAAGACTACCCTTTTGTTAGTAACTTGTTTACTTGGAATAATCTTTTGAGTTTGGTGGTGGTGGTCAAAGTTGGCTGATTTAGAAAGTGCCTTAACTTGCAAATGGGTATCTATTAAACATGTTTTAGGAAGTGGGTTTTGTGTTTTTGTGTTATTAGGATGTAACCTTGAAAAGTGGTTAGTTAGGTTGTAAACAGCTGAAGTTGTAGCTTTGGTGGTTGTTGTTGTGGTACTTGTGTTTGAGGGCTTATAATGCCTTTTTGCAGTAAGATCTGTTGTGGGTTTTGAAGTTTGTGGGTCAGGTTGTGGTGGTGCTATGTTTAAGTTGCTTCTTCTCTGGTAGTTTGGTTGGTGTGCCATGTCTATACCCAGAGAGAAAGGAGAGATAATGGAGTGGAGATTGTTAGAATGTTAGGGTTTGGGCTGAGATTGGTGGGTTTTTGTTGTGTTTGTTTTTGTGAGTAAATTCTGCAGCTTGTCTGCTAGAGGTGTAGTGATTAATTGAGGAAGGAAAATGAGAATTTTTGACTTGTTTGTTGTTGAAACTTGAAAATATGGTGTGTGGGGAGTGGAGCCCACTAGTAACATGAATTTTTTATGCATTTGGTGCAGAAAGGGAAGGAAGTTGGGCCATTCTTGATTGCTGAGACTTTGACTAATTGTCTCCATCAGCAATTTACTACAACAGTCACCTTGAATGTAAATATGTAATGACTAATTTCAGTAATCACAGTATGACACTTACGATATTCCTCTAATGAGTTTAGCTACCACTACCAGTGCAAACTGTGCAACAAGCCAACAACAATAACAATCTGAGTGTAAATATCCATTCAATGGATATGCTCGGCCGCTCGGGGTCAGGATGTATACAATCTTACCCATGTAAACAGAGAGGTTGTTCTGAGGTAAAGTGCTAACTGTGCAATGGTAGTTAATCGTATGAAGTTTCTGAAACATATTTGAAGCATAGCTAATCGCATGTAGTTTCTGAAACATACATGAGCAGTACGGAGTAGTATATTGAATATATCAGTCTGCGATCTGGCTATTCTTCTTACAGAACAAACGTAATTGCTCATTAATTTGTTATCAGTGAACGTTGCAACGGTGCCTCCGGCCCTGAAGTGCCACTTCTGTCAGATTTGAATATTGAAATCCAAGTCAAATATATTAAGCATGAATTAGCACATACGGAGTATTAATATTGTCACAATGTGAAGATTTCCAAATCCACCATCATTTTGCAATGACTAGAGCCATGGGGCTTCTAACCCCACAATTAAGGCCCAGTCATTACATAGGCTGATGGAGAAGTGAGGACAAGATAAGAAGCACACGTGAACTTCTACGAATATAAAATCCAGGCTCTTCATCCTTCACTATCATCAATTTAATCATAATGCAATGCATTAATATATTGTTATCTAGTAACACCGACTTTGCACATTCTTATTTAATGTGTCAAATTCTTTGGGATGGCACGGTGGTCCAGCTGCATTCAAGCATAACTCATGGGCTACTCATGGGCTCATGCCTCATGATATTAGCTCATAAATCCTTTTTTGAGTTAACCAGAATGATGGTAACTTGGTAAGCCAAAACTATAGTATGCAAATAAATTGTAACAGAATCAAACTCTTGAAATACTTGTGTTTCTACAAGCTGGTAATAGCAGATGGAAAACTTGGTTATCTCTGTTGAGCCTTTTTCACTTTTCAGACTCGAATCATTTCATAAGTTTTAAGGTATTGCACACCACCGGATAACCAAAGAGGAAAAAGGAAAAGCCATTTACGAAGATACACAAATACAATCGCGCACACTGGCCCTTAACAATGATATAAAATGGTTCACAATTCTTACTACTTCCAATATATATACAGCATTACAGCTTACACCAGTTTAAGACAGTCAGAAAAATGAAAGAATTAGGACAAAAATGTGCTTCCCGTGCCAAGAAGGCAAGAAGTACAGAGGGACTACATGTATTAACGTTCCATTGTAGGGTGTAACCTTTACATATAATAGTTGTATTCAATAAACCACTGTCATACATTTAGTGGAAAATAGACCTGAACACCGTATTCTAATCCATATGCATCATGGGACTAAAGTTGGAACTACGGCAAGACACTGACTTCAGTTCCATGGGCTTTGTTGCCGAGCTTCTCTGAAAACTGAAGTGCCACCTGATGCGGCTGGGGAAGGTGAAGATGCAACATAGTTTGTTCCGGAGACAGACACAGACGGCAGGTTTGGAGGATGAGTCTGATTTCCTGAAGGTGCGAAACGAGAGGGACTGCCTGCAGCTACCATTGCTGCTCGTGAAGGATGAGAAACCTGCAAAACGCTAAAGCTCCTCAGAAAAGGCTTTCAAAAAAAAAAAACAAGAAAACACTAGTGATGAAATCTGGACAACGAATATCAGTCCAGACAAAAAGGGGTTACGGTGCCTACTGCCAACTAATAAATAGCTGTTGACTGATTGGAGTTCTCTATGCTGCAGTGGAAACTAAATACGAATCTCACTGAAAACTTCAAAAGATATTCACCTTGACAAATTGGTAGTCAAAGACCCAAATTTCACACGTAATTTTCGCATCAGTTATTGATTTCAGTTTGTCATCCACATTTAACTAAACTTTCTGCTAGCCCTGCTGATATATACTGTTTGTACACGTTGATGCACCACAAAGTAGTTTGGGCATTTTCCTTAGGTCTCCCACAGCACCCCCTCTTCCCCCATGGATAAAATGCAGGGTCAGTCAAGGGAACGGTAAAAAGTTTTGCTTCTAAGTTCTAACTCTCCAAAAGGGAAAGATTTGAGTCCTCAGACCACTGGTATTTACGACAAATTTTGCCACGTAAGAACAACATCAAAAGATCTCAATTTCCGATATCACAGAAAAAGTGCAACTTTTGTGCCAGGCTCTAAATAGGTTGGAATTGGGGTCCAACTTCTGGAGATTGATAGGCAGCTGTATAAACTTATAAGGAGACAGACAAGTTAAACCTAGAGTGCTGAAGACAATAAAGGTTGTGAGATAGCTAAGTATGGATACTATGGGCAAGATCAGAAGCAACCAATCACAATAATCTTGTCGCAGGTTAAAGAGCAAACATCATCATTCTGAACAAAGCGCGAGTATTTAAAACGCATAAGCTAAGACTTTGTAAGTCAAATGGTGATTTCTGAATAAAAAGATTCTGTGAAAGCAATAACATGTCACACTATTTGACGAAACAGAGGTTGACAGCATAATATGCAGATAGATGAGCGTCAAAACAACAATGTAACATTACCACATTATGCTGGAAATATGGAGCCCTTCTAAGAGCAGACTCTGCAGATGGTGATGTGCTGCTCATTCGAAGTAATTGCCGAGGATGGGGATGCTGATTTGAACCACCATCTCCTCCTTCCATATCAGCAGCAGCATTTGGTTCTGATGTTGTTCTAGGAGTAGCATGCCGAGTCATAGAACCAGAGTCATTTGATACATCCACTTGAAGGGGCAATGGAGGGCGACCAGCTTGCATATTACACCGTCTCGTTAATTCCTCTTCCGCGTTCAAAATCTGAGAACAGTTAAAAAACAATGAGCTGGTCAAGGATCAAGACTTTCACAGCTAACTGCCAGTAGTAGCCAGAATTTTTTTTTGCTTTGTAATCAAAAATTAAGTGAAGCATTAATGCATTGTTATCAACACAAACCAAGAAAAAAATCTAGTCAAGCATTACAGCCACTGAGCTGCTGCATTACCAAGGACATATTATTGTAAACTCATAAGCTTATATAAGCTATTTAGGTTATGAAAACGGCGTTTTCTCAGTAATCTTAGAGTCCTGCGAACATAAACAATAGTGGTTTAATCCACATGCAACGTGTTGCAGCAGCAAATACAAATAAACCATTAAACCAAGACCAACGTAGTCTACCTGCTTAAGAGCTTGCACCAAGGTATGTTTCTTTTCAGTCAAGATCTTCAGCTTTTCTTCGACTTCGTTTCTTCTAGTCTCTTTTTCTTCATCCACTGCATCTGACTTGTCGTTTCCCTGTACAAATTAACGACATTCACTTATTCAGTATTGCCAACAGAAAAACAAAAACCCATCTAAGATGGAATGACTTGGACCAAGATCAACAAAAGTGAAGAACATATATGGATGTGAAAAAAAATAAAAAAATCAAACCTTTTTGACATAGCTTGACACTACATGAGAAGTCTTTCTAGAAGCACTTTTGCACTCCTTTTCGTACCCATTTTAGGTCCCGTTCCTCAAAATTTAGACCTCATAAAAAAGTGGCTATTGTACACTTTGTAAAACCACATAATAAATTTCAGGAGTGACATGAATCTCGAGG
This sequence comes from Pharnaceum exiguum, assembly GCA_900322385.1. Taxonomy (NCBI): domain Eukaryota; kingdom Viridiplantae; phylum Streptophyta; class Magnoliopsida; order Caryophyllales; family Molluginaceae; genus Pharnaceum; species Pharnaceum exiguum. Next base: position 371,178 of record ONZK01001973.1, on the reverse strand, counting down.
GATAGGTCATGGAGTGTAAATGAAACATGAAAAAAATAATTGAGAGTCCAACAATTTTTTACTTTTCTTTCTAGCAGACGATGCAGATACAGGAAAAAAAAAACAGCAACAAATTGCCAACACAGGCAAATTCAAATTTTTTTCCTTTAGATAACATGGGTATCCAGGCAAAGCCCGGCTAATCCCATGGGCCCTGAAGTTAACAACCGGGAAAACATCAAGTGGCCAGTGAGGAGGCTCAAACTTGTGACCTCTCACATCTAACCAACTAAGCTACCCACTCAGATGCTAATCAAACCTTCATATCAATGTTTAAAATAATTCTTCCAAGCTTGTCCAAACCAACAAATAACTATCAAAAATAAATTTAAATACCTTCAAGATTCCTCATTTCCCCCTAATTTGATGATTTCCCATCACAATTTTAGTCATCTCCAATTAATTATTTTGGACATCTATGACTTATAAATCATCTAAATGCATCCAATACTTCAACTCTCCAGTAAGAGCTACAGCACATACCGACAGAGACTACTTTCCCAGTTTCCCGCACGTCAACCGTTAAGTAACTACTTTTCGGCGAACTACACACTACACTATTCTGATCACATTTTAGTATCAATGGCAAATTCAACCAAACTGCTACTACTGCTACATTGTCCAAGTTCAAATCAAATGCACCAGTCTAAAGGTGAAACTCCCGAAATGGCTATAACTATAACATCAAGGCGGTCAAATGTTCTATATCCTCCCCTCATCTTCAATTCCACCTCTACCTCCACCCTCTCATCTCACCCTGAAAATAAATGCTTCCCTTATCTACAAGTCTACAACTACTTAGCAACCTATCCATTCGTGAGCTAAATTTAAGTGAACTAAACTGAACTGAATTGACCTGAACTCAACCGTAAAAAAAAAGAGCTTTAATCCTAAACACATCACCTAAACCCTAATGAAATCTTAAAGCACCCCAATTCCCACCAACAAAATTAAATAATTAAAAAATTACCAAAAATACACATCATCAACATCATCATCATCATCATCATCAACAACAACAACAACAACAAATAATTAACGACACATACATCTAAATAGTCAAACACCCATTTCTAAAAATTTAACAAAAAAAAACACTAACAAAAAAAAAACATTCTTCGTTTTCTTTTTCTTTTAATTAAAAATGGGTTTACCATTAATAAAAAATCATTATCATATTATACCTCCACCAAAGCAGTAGCAACTTCCACCTTCACCGGAGCAACAACAGCAACAACATTTTCCTCCTTTTTCACCACCTCGACCCCACTCTCTCTTTTCCCCTCCACCTGATCCAACGGGGGGCCCACAGCCACAGGTGCCACATCAGCAGCAGCAGCAGCAGGTACTCCCTCGAGCGGCTTAACATCATCCCCATCCTCATCCTCATCTTCGTCGTCGTGGTCGATAAGATTGTTGTTATTATGATGAAGAGCCTTGGAGCGACGAGAGAGCAAAGAGCGGAAATCCTTTAAGGTGATTTTGGGAGTAGGCATTAGCCATCTTCGTGGGACTTCTGGTGATACTCTGTGTAAGTTCCCTCTGTACAATGATATCGCTACCATTTTCACTACTCCTTTCTCTCTCCTCTTCCTCTTCTTCCTTTTTATTTCTCTTTTTTGTTTTATTTTATTTTTATTTTTGGTTTTTGATTAGTTTTTGTTGTTTTTAGTTCTCAGGACAAGAAGACAAGCAAACGAGATTAATGGAAGGTGGAACAAAGATAAAACGACGTCGTATCAATGAGTGGATTTTTTTGTTTTGTTTTGAAGGAAATCAATGAGTGGCATTAGTTTACGGGAATAATTTTTAGTTCAATTGAATTTTAGTTTCACAAAAACAATAATAACCCTTTATACCCAATCTCATATATGAAACCGATCACACAATAGTGGTACGCCAAATTCAAAACAAAAAAAACATAAATAAAAAAAACATATCCTATTCTCTCTCCTCCCTAACCAATTCATTCCCACCCACTACCCATAATCACTTCCACCAAGCACTACAACCATCTCCCGTCGTATTTACCCACCGCCATCGTCACCGGCGCCGCCTTCTCCTCACCCAATTCGTGACCCCTTGAGTTTAATTTTGTGATCCTATCATCGTATTTTGTGACCCCCTAAGGTTTGATTTGTGATCCTTAAAACACAATTTGTTACCCCCTAAGTTTTGATTTGTGACAATTTAATCACCATTTTGTGATCCCTTGTGGGTTTGATTTGTGATCCCTGAGTTTCTTTTTGTGACCCATGAGTTTACTTTTGTGAGCCCGATCTTGGGGTTTTATGTGAATAGAGAGAGTGGGATTGGGATTTTTGTTTTAAGGAGAGAAAATGAAATGGGTGTTCTGGAGAGAGAGTGAAACCATGAGTGAAACCTGGCTCTGATACCACTTTGTAACACCCTCGATAGAGGGCTA
>ONZK01001973.1:308668-344042 GCA_900322385.1 Pharnaceum exiguum | reverse complement strand
TGGGCTCGGGTAAGATAATAGTGGGCATGGGTTGTCAACGGCGTGGGGAGGCTTGTGGCTGCGTCGGGTGCTCGGAACGGCCGTCAACCTCATTCTAGATCCTAACGGATGACAAATCCTTTAAATAATCATACAATGATATGCTTTTGTCATCAGAGACACTTGCTGATCTACCCACGTGAAAGCAAGTTCCTTGCGGCCCTAAAAATGCTTCACCGCAGACATGTCAGCATGATTGGTCGTGCTCTGGACAACAGCACGCATGGCGAGAGGAGATCGAGAGAATGATAATATTTGTGGAATCATAAAATAAGGGGTTAAATTGGATAAAAAAGTGTGAATAATGACCGCTTAGAACGCAATAATGAAACCTATAGAAAACAATAATGAGCCCTTTAGAACATAATAATGACCGATGTATGTCAAAAAGTGTGAAAAATGACCCATTTACAACTAAAAAATGACCTATATAAAACTGAAAAATGACAGACTATTGTCTTAAAAATGACCACTGTACAACTTAAACATGACCCCATTACAAGTGAAAAACGACCCCTGTACAACTGAAAAATGACCCATGTAAAACTGAAAAATGGCAGACATATATTGTCTGAAAAATGACCCCTCTACAACTGAAAAATGACCCCTTTACAAGTGAATAATGACCCCTGTACAACTGCAAAATGACCCCTGTAAAACTGGAAAATGGCAGACATATATTGTCTGAAAAATGACTCCTCTACAACTGAAAAATGACCCCTTTACAAGTGAATAATGACCCCTGTACAACTGAAAAATGACCCATGTAAAAGCGAAAAATGGCAGACATATAAAATGACCCCTGTACAACTAAAAAATGACCCCCGTAGTAAAAAAAAAATATTCCAAAAACAATTTTTTCAAAAAAAAATTTTCAAAAAAAAAAAAAAAACGTCTCATACCAACTTTAGTGTGAGACGGTCTCACCCAAATATTTGTGATTACATTAAGGGTTGCTATATAAGCTTGAGATTTTAATTAGAATCAAATGAAAGCAGCCCGGGCTACCACATTCAACATCACCTGAGGGCCTAGCTACCTAAGGACTCATCACCAGACGATCCGCCACCAACACCACCACTTCCAGAGGAATAATCGGAGGAGGATATCGATCCACCTGAAGACCCACCACCACCACCACGATTGGGGTAATCGTCACCCGAAGACCCACCACCACCACCACGGCTGGGGTAATCGCCACTTGAAGACCCACCACCACCACGATTGGGGTATTCGCCACCTGAAGACCCACCACCACCACCACGACTGGGGTAATCGCCAGAGGATCCACCACCACCACCAGAATAATCACCAGAGGCCCTGCCAGAGGATACATCACCACCTTCAGCTGAGGGATAACCGAAACCACCGGAACCAGTGCCGCGACAATTCTTGGAGCACATGCATCTCCGACGTAAACCATGACAAGTTCCTCCAGTGAATCCCTCCGATGCACATACTGCTTCACAGTTTCCTTCTGACATACATATTCCATGGTATTTGGCACTTGGGGATACACATAGCAGGTTGGCTTCTGCTATGCTCGGTCCATGCCCTTTTGTAATTTCATGTTCATTGCGCCAAAACATCATGTAGTTAGAAAACAATAAGATATTAACTCAAAGCAACAACAAAAAGAGTGGACTATAGAAAAGCATAAGATATTAACTCAAGTAGTATATGTTTTGTTAGTATTAATGTAATCATAATGTAAATCATAGATATTACTAGAAAATATAGTGTTAACTATAATATATTATGTAACGGACAAGATGGATTTAGCGACAACTAATTTGCATCATTGCATGGAGGCAAGGAGCATATATTAGCTTTTTTTTTAAAAAAAAGAGAGAGCCAGTAGGGAATTAAAGCCATGAGTAGCACTAGACCACTAGTTACGTACCAATTCCAAGTACAAGGAGTGTCGCGAGAAGAAAGACGACAAAGGATTTCATAGGCTGCTTCGTGATGCCAAGAACTAGTAATTCTTTTTTTGTGATGCCAAGAAAGTAAGAAACTATAAACAAGTGTTACTTAAATATATGACATTATCTACACATACAATGGTAATAACATTATGGCACAAAATCCACCCGTAAAATGTAATGATGTTATTATATCTAAATCTACCCTCAAATCGCATCTTCTATGATTTTTGATATTTTGATCCTTAATAAGCTTTAAAAATTAATGTCAATAAAATGGTACCCAAAAAGTTTGATTGAAAAAAAAAAGGAAATTTACCATTTTGGGCACCTGAGTTATACCATAATATTAAACTGGGGTCCGAAGAATTCAATATGTCAAGTAGGGTACCTGTACTTTTGAACGTTGTATCAAAATGGGACCCCGAGAAGTTTTCTATCATAGAAACTGTCCAAATTAGTGTCATTTGAGTAAATTTTCATGTAGGATTTTTCAGCATTGTCACATACCCCTCTAAAATAAGGAAACAAAAGGGAAAACATATTTTCCTCCATCAAATACACTTTTATCCTAATAAAACATAATCCCACTTAAAAGCACTATCTCTCTTCCACTTTCTCCTCTCTTTTGTCTCTCTCTGTTAGTTTATCTTCAACTCAATGATGCAAACAAATCATGCTTGCAAAATTACTCAAATGACCTTAACTTGGACAGTTTCTATGACAGAAAACTTCTCGGGGTCCCATTTTGGTACAACGTTCAAAAGTACAGGTAACCTATTTGACATATTGAATACTTTGGACCCCAATTTGGTATTATGATATAGTTCAGGTACCCAAAATGATAAATTTTCTTGAAAAAATCCCCCACGAATTCAAACGGTATTGTAAAGATAAAGGTAATAAGTTGGTGATGATACTCAGCTCCTATTGATTGTTGAACAATTAATTTTTCTCTAGAGTGATGTCCTTTATTAAAAATTTGAGAGATATGTACATACTATATTTATCACAGATAATTTTGGATGAACTATATATGAGACTGGGTGATTATTAGCCACTGATGGATCATTAATCAACCTTTTATGTTATTAATGATCATGTCTCATATAGGATAGTATGACACAGGTTCACACAAGTTTTTGTGTAATTATTAAAAGAGCATGCACGCTCCCTATTGGCATATCTAGGTGAGACAATTCTACAATTCCTGGGTAATTCACACTGGGTGCTTTTTATCAAAGCATTAAAACACATATCTCATTAGTCACTTTACAAATACTATTACCTCAATACCTTATTACTCCTTCATCCAATATTGGGTAGCATTTTATGTACTTAAAAATACCTCAATCTTATACTCATCAATTCTCTCTTTTCTCATTTATTACACAATTTACACCCATAGACCTATCAAATAGGAGTAATACATGAGAAAAGAGAGAAATTAGTATAAGGGAGCACAATGAAAAGTTACCCAAAAACGAATTAGGAAGAACTATATGGGAATAAGGGAGCATTAGTCACAATTTCACCTGGTGTAAATTTAATTCCGGTGTACCAAAGACAACTTATTTTTATAACTTTACAACGCTAAAACAACTTATTTATCATATTATGAAGTTATATAACCAATAAAATACGGGTGGTCGATTTTTAAATGTCAAAAAAGTGTAAAACTGATATTATTTTTTTAAACAAAGTAGGCGTCACCAACCTATTGGTCAACTCGAAAGCGATCCAAAACCGAAATTGACCGCCCGATAACAACCCGCAACCGATATGATCATACCCGATAATGACCCGGAATATTCTTGACCCAACCGAAACCGACCCGCCCAACACGTTTTCCACCTATATTTGCAGACGTATGATTTTTTTAAAAAGCCATCTCAAAAAGTATAAACCATTTCTGTAAGTAAAGAACGTGTAAAGAACAATGCAATTAAGAACAAGCTAAGTACAACATGAACATTGGCAAGCATTGAAACACTATACTGCAAATAAAAAAATTAGTTTTGCGATGTACCGTACCCAAAAAGAAAAAAGATTTCTATCAATTTCTAAGTAATTTTTCTTAAAAACGATTTGGTGTATTTACATGAGAAAATTGAGTAGTTCTTTTTTTTCAATAGAAAAATTTGTGATCTCGTTTCTTATATGAGACTGGATAAGAGGGGTCATTATTGTGTAAATCAATGGATTATTCTTATGTAATCGAGGGGTCATTATGACAAGGGGTCAATACCCAGACTCGTACATAAAACGGGTGCATACAATTATTTTTTTGTGTTTTTTCAATACGTAACAAAATTTATCATAAATATTTGTGAGCTGGGCTATCTCAGCGCATCCAGTGTGTCCCTAAAATACACTGCATTTTTCTCGTGATGGAAGTTCTTCAAGTAGATCACAAAATTGATAACAATGTTATAATAAATCATACAGAAACAACATGACATAGTATTATTTCAAGTTTTCAACCATTATTACATTAAGGGTTTTGCTACATAAGTTTGAGATATTAATTAGAATCATATGAAAGCATGCAACTTCAGGACTTGATTTTCGGACTACATCCCATGATACCACAAACAATACCACTAGCAATATCACCGGGTCCATAGGTCCTGCCTGAGAACCCACCAGGGGCCTTGCCTGAGGACCAACTAGACGATCCGCCACCAGCACCACCAGAGGATATCCATCCACTTGAAGACCCACCACCACCATCACCACGACTGGGGTAATCGCCAGAGGACTTTCCAGTGGATCCACCAGAAGGCACAACATCACCAGAGGACTTGCTAGTGGATCCACCAGAAGGCACAACATCACCAGGGGCCACGCCAGAGGACTTGCCAGAGGATCCATCAGAAGGCACAACATCACCAGAACCCCCACCACCAGAAGGCACAACACCACTAGAGGCCCCGCCTGGGGTTACATCAACAGTGGCATCACCAGTGTCACCACCACCTGTTTGACCACCGGAACCGGTGCCATCGCCACAATCCTTGGTGCAAATGCATCTCCTACGTAAACCATGACAAGTTCCTCCAGTGAATCCCTCTGATTCACAAATACTTTCGCAGTTTCCATCTGACATACATATTCCATGGAATTTGGCACTTGGGGATTTACATTCTCTGGCTTCTGCTATGCTCGGTCCTTGTCCTTTTGTAGTTTAACGAAACATCGCGCCAAAACATCATGTCGTTAGAACAGTATAAGAAATTATTCTAAAGCAAAAAAAAAAAGTATAGCAATTAACCAAAGTGGACAATGAATATGATCATATTGTAACTATAAAAATTACTGAGAAATGATACTGCTGTAGGATTATGTAATGGCCGGACATTAATTATTATGGACAACTAATTTGCATTGAGCATATTCTAGCTACGCTAAATAGTTATAGTTATACAAAGAGAGCCAGTAGGGAAAGCAAATAGTAGCACTAGTTACGTTACGTACCTATTGCAAGTACAAGGAAGGCCGCGAGAAGATAGACAATAAGGGATTTCATAGGCTGCTTCATTGTGATTTTAGTTGGCTATGATCGATAGTTGAAATTTCAGAGGAGAAAGTAATTTCTTTTTTGTGATGCTAGGAAACTACGAAGAAGTGTTAATTATATAGCTGACATTGTCTACACATTATAATGGTAACACATTATGGCACAAAATCCACCCGTAAAATGTAATAATGTATATCTAAATCTACCCTCAAATTGCATCATGTCTGATTTAATTTTTTGTTCCCTAATAACAGTAATAAGCTCTAATAATTAATGTCTAATTGTTAGCATAAAAAAAATGACAAATTGTCAATAAGAAAGTTGTTGTTGAACAAGGAAATATGTTCATCACTAGATCACCTCGCCCATACTCGATTGTTGTTGTTGTTGTTGTTGTTGTACTAGATGACCTCGCCATTGCAGGGTAATTCCATAACTTAATTAGATGTTTTATGAATTATATTAATTATACTTCAGAATTCAGATGCATAAGAAGAAGACTAATAAAAGTTGTGATAGTCATGAGACGTAATTGTTACTTATTGGAGTATAAAACGTATACATATGGTTCCCAACAGTAGAAACTCAGCTCACACTGTTACAGATTTTTGACATTGAAATGCGAAATAACAAGTTCATCATATAACACTGCTGATTCAGGCATCAGGTATAGATCATGACAGATCGCTGTACGTCTGCTTGAAAGAAATTAGCTAGAAATGTGCGAGTATATGTGTAAATGGTAATGGAAGTTAGATGTGCTCTAGGAAGAAACAGTATTTGAGGTTGGAGGTTAAATAGCACAAAGTTGGTGATGGTGATCGATTTTTAGTTACATTGTTGTAGAAGTAAACGTTTCAACTGCAATATTCTGATGCTATTAAGCTTTCAATTGATTATAAGTGTGTTGATGGATCTGGTATATCAGATTACCAGTATATGTAGGTTCATTTGGTGCTGGTCCATGCTATGAGAGTTTCTTGTCAACGGTCAATTCAAGTTTGATAAATGTAGGTACACTAACCCCTCTCGATGTGCTTGTGTTGAACGGTATCAGAAATTCAAGGACTTGAAAGTTTGGGTCAGGATGAAGTTCCTACCTGACAAAACATACATGATCCTGAACATATGTTGATTTGTGAGTACAATCAAAAGTCCAAGCAAATAAAATGTTCAGAATCCAGATTATGAAAAAGTCCTGAAGATTGCAATAGAAAATTCATACTAATGTTTATCAGTCATTTTGTTGCTGAATAATCAAGGGAACAAACAAAGTCGTATGATCTCTACCAAGAATTCTTGAACATACAGGTTATCATGCTACAAATAATGTTACTTGGTTATGAGTTCCGATGTGATAATTACTAATGTCGAAATAGCCACCATTATTCTGAGATTCTTCATAGTTTGGAGTGATATTCATGAAAGACAGTATAAAGGTTCCTCCATGAGCCCTGGAAAGTTCAAGAACATATCGCTTTCTTGGTCAAGCATAGCCTCCACAAACAAAGAAGCATCTGATAGTTTTGATGTTGAGTCTGCATTTCCTGTAACTTGCATCTCAGACTGTCTAGCATAATTTTGAGATGATAAATCTGTCACATAATTGCTCCCTTCTTGCTCTGATTCTGCTTTATTCTGAGCTGATTGGACCGAGTCGTCTAGGAGAAATTCATGCCACCTGAAAGAATCAGGGGACTTAGCCACTTGCCCTGCATTGTAACTTGATGAACAAATCGATGTTGACGAAATTGTTGGTGAACTAGGCGAAGTCTGGCTGAAAAATTCATACTTGGTTTTTGAAGATTGGAAGTTCATTTCATGGTTTGGTCCTTCTGTGACAAGGCTTATGGCTTGTAACTGAGAAAGAAGGTCATGACTAGGGTAGTTGTTCTGAATTTGAGTAGTAGTATTGTTTGTAACCTCTGAATTTGAGGTGAATGTGAATGATGATGAAAAGGGAGGTTCTGTGTTCTGTGGGTTCAATGAATGACTATTCACATTTTTCTTGAAGTCTTTTCTGATTGCCCCTATGTATTTTGGGGTTCCGACCGCCCTAGACAGACCACCAATGTTACCATAATCTGCTAGGATTTGAGAGAATGGCCTATGTGTTACAGGATCTATACCCATCTGAGTTAGTTCCTTCTTTAGCTTTGAGTTCCAGTGGTTTTTAATCTCATTTTCTGTCCTTCCTGGAAGCTGCTGTGCAATAATAGGCCACCTGCGTGCATAACTCACAGGCTTTGAGACATAGTCAAAACAGAATATGCAAAACTAACTATGAAAAGGAAATCAGGAAGAGAAAAGGCAAATGTAGTTCTAGTGTAGCAAATTAGCAATCTTAAAATGATAATTGACCGAAAGTCATTGAGCTAACAACTCCTTATCACCAATTATACAGTATGTAACAGGACAGAAAGCCTTCTAAGCCCTTGAACTATTGTTTTTTCGTCAATGTATGCCAAGCTACAGCCTAAAGCCTTCTAAGCTCCAGGGGTTTGGAGTAATTTTCCTACAATCATAAGGTTGGAGCCTTGGAGGTTTCAACATTCTAACTTTTTCTCCTCATGATAAATACCCCAAAGAAGGAAAAACAGGAGGAAATTAGAGCTGTCATCAGCTGTAACCACGGATCAATGCTTTGCAGAATATCAGAATTCAGAAACTCATAGAGTACTTTTGTTTTCCTACTACAAGACTACAAGAGAATTACAAGGAAGAGATAATTAACCTGCTACCAATAGCAGCATGAAGTTTGATAATCGCCTCCTCTTCCTGCGGTGTGAAACTTTTCAGGCCTTGATAATTCCACCTTAGCATGCGATGCTTCCCACATCTCTTCATCCCTGAAAAGGGTTAAAACCCAGGGAAAAATCACATTGTTCATGTACTATATCAATATTAAGCATACGTTAGCACCTGAAATGAGTATGAGACATAATGCGCATAGCTCTATACATACACAGATTCATATTCAATTTATTGCAAACCTTCTTTTATTGGAGGCGCACCCCAGTTGCTGCTACAAGGCGCCTTTTTTGCATTTTGTTTATCACAACATGGAGGTCTTACCATCTTCACAGTACTGTTTGATGTGTTTGTCAAATGGTACTAAGAATTAAGCAATGAACTAACTTGGAAAATGTACAAAACAATGGTGAAAATATATGAAGAAAAAATGGGAATAATGAAAGATTTTTGTAATAAGCAATTAAAAGTGCACTTATGAATGGATGTTTGTTCTTTCTTAAATACAACAGCTAGGGATATAAGAGGTTATGGAGTTTTAAAGGTGAGGAAAGCATGACAGTCAGCTAAATTTGCATGATGTGAGTTGGGCTGGAAGTGATGAAATAAAATGGAAGAAATGAAAGCATAAATTTCCTGTCTATGTCTATGAGATTTACATTTGCATGCATCATTTACCTTTGGCTCCAAGGGAGGATTGATTTCAGGTTCAAATTGGGTGATTATTCTGTTTAAAGTTGTAGACCTATCATTTCTTAAAATATGAATTTGTTTGAATCTTGCCTATTCTGCATGCATTAAAGAAAATTAAGTAGTATTTGGTTGCTAAACAATCACAAGTTCTGCAACATTCAATTTTAAACCGATTGTATACTCTAATCTTAAGCCCGTGATTTATTTAATTGCGAAATGGGAAATAGGTTCATTTTGAGCTTAATTCTGATTTTTGACTAATATTTCTTCTTTAATTTACAAGTGAGGCTCTCTAGCTGAAATTCAGACCTGAAAGGCTTAAACCTAAAACAATCTACACACCAAAAAGGGCTCAAACATTCTTAACCACTAGTATAAAAATTCATCGGCATTTATCTTTTAATACAATCAATCCAGTCTCAGCTCTTTAGCATCATAAATTTGCCTTAGGAGTTAGGACTGCATAAGAATAATGCAACCTCTGCATTTTGCTTAAACAGCAATTTCATGCGAAAAGAGATTCTGGCAATTAGGACTTTTAAGAGTCACTCCCATTTGTATTCCCTGGCTTCCTTCAGGAGGGAGACTTGGGCTCAAAAGCTTGGCAGGGGAGTGTTGTCTGTGAAATGATTCGGTAGTCTGGACTACAATGGTCAAGGATCGGCCTACTGTCTAGCTGACATAGAGGCAATCCGACAACTCAACATAAAAGCCCAAACAAAATTGAAGGCTATTATCATCAGTTCATCATCATCATCTATTTAATTTTGTACTTTATGTCAGCAAGTCTTTGGTACATCGGGTGTATCGGTACACCCTTTGAATTTATGACGAATTACAAAGGGACTGACTAATGACATTAAAAATGTGACTAATGATAAATGTAGTAATACTAGTTATAAATTTACAAGGTGTACCCGTACACCCGGTGTACCTAAGAATTGGAGACTTTATGTACTACTGATTCCTTTTTCTTTTTACGATTTCTTTGTGTGCACTCGATTATACATGAGTCCGGTCCACTAATGACAAAAAAGATGTTACTAATCAACCTTTTTAATTGTAAATGAAATCGTCTCATACATAAAATTTGTGCACACAAATTATTATGATTTTATTTTTAATTAGATTTGAAATATTAGTGAAACCCATTACTTATTCATGCATCTAACTAAGTGAAATTTTCATTCATAAAAAAAACATGTTCTCTAAATATCATGAGTCCGAAAGTTAGTATATAGTTGTACAGGTTTTATAATGACGATATTGATCCAAGATTAGCTTAGATAACTTGTCGCAACAAAGTACACATACATAACAATGTTGATCTAAAATCTATTGGTTTTATAATGACGGTCTTATAAGTGCAAGTACAAATTACATTTTTCATTAATTAGCATTAAAAGATGGTCTTAGTTTAAATTTTTCTCTATAAGTGAGTTTTATAGTTTTCTCAATACATTGACCCTATGTAAATAGTATTATGTAAATACAAATCACAAAGTTATATAGACACTTCATTATGACAAAAAAACACACTCAGTACAACCATATCGTTTCTGCCACTGTCTTATAATTACTTAGTGCAAATTCATCCAAATTTGTAAGGAAAAAACCAACCAAACACGTATAGTAGTACTTGGGTAAAAGGGATTTATAATAAGTAAGGAAATAAAAAAAAACTAAAAATGACCTTTTTTCTATTTCTTCTAGGAAAAAATAGGATAAAATAAAAGATAAATTCAAAAAAGAAAATCAAATCAATCATCAAATTCCATAAATTTGACATATTAGAGATGAAAACTAGTCATGAATAACAAGTTTGACTACAATTTGTTATTACAGACCGTTGGAGGAGGCGGGTTTGTTGGCAAAACCAATAATAATACTTATAAATAAATAATATCAGTTTGACCTTCATTCCATTGAATCAATTATGTCAAACTCTAATATCGCTTCCATGCATATTTAAATTGTGAATAGAAAGCCCTTGGTGCCTTACTGCCTTGACGTCAACGATGTATAATTAGCATTGCCATAATCTTTATGCAAATAATTATGCATGGTGAATATATCTACCAAAAGAAATTCATGCTTGGTATATATATATAGTGGATTGGTGGCCAATTTTGCAAAATTAGAAGGATGCTTTATCATGTTGGCAACTCGGAAAACCAACTCATATGACGGCATTACATACGCAAGATACGGCCCCATGTACACGATGTCATGGAAGACGTCCATGTATTGACATCCTTTACCTCGAGAATCCATTGTAGCCTTGGAAGCTAAGAAATTCGCGGCAAGCCCTTGGCATAGGAGATAGATGTAAATTTAGGATGGTGACTAATAATAATGAAATTGTGATTAATACTTTAACAGTATTGACAGATTCAGTGATTGAGTGACTAAATAGTATATGATGGCTAATAGTATTCATGTAGTAACTTATAGTATTTTGAAGAAGATTAATGGTTTAATACATTTAAGTATGTCCTAATATATTGACAAAAACGATCTAATGTAAGTTTATATTGGGGATATATGAAAAATGGGGAAGAAATACTAGAAATTAAAGAGTTTATAAAAAGATCAAATGAAAAAAAGAAGTAAAATCATGTTTATAATATAAAGGGAATCAGAATTAAAAAAATAATCCTAATAACTATAGTGTTACATTATGTTTTTCAGTTCAAATTAACTTCATTTCAGATTTTTTAACACTACTTCAAAACCCTGTAGTATAGTCATTCAATTTTGTTCAATCATCTTCGCTTTTTTTTTCACTTTGACAAAACACCCCAAGTCAGTGACAATATATAATCATTTCATGTTTAATTAGAGTACATAATTTTAATTTCACTAATACACCTCTAAAGGTTGAGTTAATTTTCCATATATCCTTGATTTAATGACGGAAGTGTAGCGGTAATTATTTTGACGTGGCATACTGCACTTAGTCAAATACAGCCCGACTTACTGTATACATATACGGCCGCATTCTCCCACCACACACCTAAAAGGCAAAGATCTCACAATTTTCGTTCAGTCTCAATATAACCTTGTGCTTAGCTTAGATTTTAATCTTCAACTCCGTTTAGAACAGATTGCAGTTTCCAACTCACGATTTTAGGAGAAGTTACAGTGTAATCTTAATCCGTGTCCAAGTTATCAGCTCTTTGTCAGCACTGGCCTTCTTTAGAGAGGGGTGGTGGGAGGCGACAGAAAAGCATAAGATGATGCCGCATGCCCATGACGAACATGTTGGCAGGCTGCAGCTCTATCTGTAAGAACTAATAAAGAAGTGAAAGTGAATATTGTGACATTCGTTGTATTATCTCATCAAAACTGCTAATGACGAGCTAAAGATTTATCTTCGTTCAATTAGCCAACCAATAATTAGCTTGCTGATATTATTCTCTGCCGCAACCGGAATAATATATTTGTTTGTTCCTATACACAAATAATCTTAGACTTAGCTAGTAATAATCATCAGTGACAATAATTTTGTGTAATCAGGCTATAAACTACTATTTTATTCATGAGCCGTCTATCTTATGTATTACGGAGTATGTTTAGTTAGTTAACGCTTCTGAAAATTATTTTTCGTAACTACAACTTATATTATTTCTTTCGACAACCTTCAAACATGTGGGTAACAGCTCAGATAGCAAAATCTTCGAATTTTCGGACCAAAGAAGACAGTCCATGCTTCGGTTTACATTCTCTCCATCCAGGATCATCCCATCCAATGATGAGAGCCATCATCTAGGCAAGTGGACAGTATTCCTCCGAGAATTCTTTCTTTATTTATTTACTACTTTGTTATACGTGGTCATCCAAAATTAGTTGTTTTTAGCCTTCAAAAACAAAACACAAATTTACAATGGTTAATAAAGGATTATATTTTATTTTGCCACTTTATTTTCGAGGCTTATTACTTCCAAAGTAAGTCAATTTCGTTAGTTGCCTAGGTCTGATCAAAATTCTATGGTCAATTTTTTTTGTTTTTCTGACCTCGATAGAATTCTCTTGTGTTTTTTATCTGGCTTTGTTTTTCATAGTTGAATTGTACATAACCTAACTAAACTCAAATAAATTATGGTTACAAAAACCCACTGTGAGCTTGTGAAAAATCCAAACTCAATATACAAAACTAGGAATACAAACCTTGGTAACAAACTAACAGTACTTTAGAATTGAAAGAGGCAGCGCAATTCTTTCCAACTGATTGTCTACTCTAAACATTTCCTATTCGTTGAGATATAAATAGATGAAAGGAACAAGATCTCAATCTATATTTTTGTATATATTTTGTCCATTTTTAAATTTAATTTGATTGTTATTTTCAAGTTATGTCAAAAAATAAGTTCACTGGATTTTGATACAATGTAATAGATTATGTGATTGTGAGCTCAATCGAGCTAGATTTTCTTTCCTTTTAGCTTATAATTTCTAATTTAATTTACCGGTTTTCAGTTCCAGCTTAATTCACTTCAGCTCAGAAGTTTAATGTTCAATCTTTTTGTTCACTTTGTTTGAGATGGGAGTTTCGAGTTCAAAAAGTTTGATCGTAAAGAAGATTATTTCCATATCATCATTCATCTTAATTGCTAAAATTAGAATTTATTATGTCAATTCAATTACTATAGAACATAGAATTTGTTAATGTAAGTTCTTTAAAGTCGACCGATAATATACTTTCACACAATGATAGTCAATTATTCCTTTGTTTGAAATAAAACTGAACTGTAGAAAACTGAAATGTTACACTGAAATGCACAAAACTTAACCTAAATTGCTAGCTCTATAAACGGATTCGAGTTTCTCATGAAATCACGATTTAGTAGTTACCCCTAAACAATCATGATAGATGTTTGCCTGCTGATAATAGAAAACGAAAGCGCTGCTTTGATAGCGAGTGGCAACGCATTAGTCTATTTCTGGTAATTCAGTTGACAAGTAAGAACAACGTATTACGCACATATGATGTGATTGTGATTAGAAAAAGAAAGTACTGAAGGAAACTATCGTGCTTTTGTTATGGCATTTTACCAAATCCAGGAGCGCCTCCTCAAACTACATAAAAATAGGTCCATTTTCCCAATAAAGTTGAACCTAAAACAAATGCCACTACTGAAAGAATAGAAAGCCAGAGTAAAGGAGAGTACTAAAGCGTACAACCGTGCTTGTTGCCAAAGCTGCCCCCTCTCTCAGTCCACTTTGCCAATCCTTTCCCAATTGTAGCTTTTTTTCTCTTTTTCTTTCAAGAATTCACGACTGTGAGTTGCGACTAACGAGTCAAAACTGAGTCTGAAATACAGTACTGAGGTACTGAGATGTTAGAAGAGCTCAAGAGCCTATGATTTCTTGAGTATTGGATCCTTTTTTTTGTTCATAAATGAAACACACGGCTAGTAAAAATTTACTTTAAAATACATGTGTTCCAACTTATGTAATTTTGGTAGTATTTCACCTCAAAAAAGAAAAATTCTTCTCTCAACTTTTGTTCGACATGTGTACACGTCTTTAAAATGTGTAAACTCGTTTCATATATAAGAATAAATAAAAGATTAATAACTCTCGGGAAGTCATTAATAACCTCTTAGGTAAACATTAATGACCCATCTTCACTCAGTCTCATATAAAAAACGAGTTTACACAAATTTTTCTTATTCATTTTTATAAATACATAAAATTATTTAATCTTTATAATTAGAATTTAATTTTTATTTAACTTAGTTCAATTCAGTTCAACTAAAAGCTTTAATTGCAAAAATTAGAGCTCATTTGATTATATGTGGGAAGTTGCACTTTCCATTAATTAACAATTCATGTAAATTAAATCTTACTAAGAACTTCTTAGTAAGAAGTGTTCAGTTTTGTTTGGATGGACATATGAACTTCTACTTTCCATATGAAGTTTTAATTATCTATGGGGTCGAAGAGAGAGTTGCTCAAGTGGTAGAGAGGCACACCTTCAACCCTTAAGGTTGGAGGCTCGATTCTTACCGGCCTCAGTGCCCTCTTTACACCAAAAAAAAAAAAAAATATCTATAGGGTCTAGGTGCTCTATTTCCTTTAAAACTCCAATTCCTATATTCTTGTTAACCAATTTTTTTTAAAAAGGTACATCAAAAATTAGAGACCCTTCTCTCGAGGGTTGTTAACCAAACAAATTGTGGATATGTACTTCATATATAATAATGTATAAATTCCTACACTTTTTTGTGCTTAACCGTACAACATCTTACCGTCCTACTTTAGGTGATTAGGTCCTTACTCGGTCTCTGCCCTTTAACCACATATTACTACATTAAAGTGGTCGCATTAATCATCTAGCAAACCATCAATGTCTAGTACCAATAGAGATTTAATACAATTAATTGTACTTCATATAATTCGGCAATGGGAATCCCAATTTAACCGCCCTTTTCCTTTGCCCCCTCTCTTTGTCTGTTGAGTGTTGACGAATAGTAAAGTGAAAATTGCCATTCATCAATCCATGTAACAATAACACATGGCGATTCGAGATATGTATTTGTTTATAAACTCTCTGCAGTCTTGATCTAGGATGAAACTGACATTGACTGAAAAAATAACGGATATTAGAAATGAAAAAAGAAACTGGTCCAATTTTTGAAGAAAATCTATTTATTTTTTTGAGAGCGAAGAAAATCTTTATTGATATTGATAGCTTTTTGATGTTTTAGAAGAGCTTGATATACGCTATCAATAGGTTTTTGATAATTAATTGAGTGTCAAAACAACTAAACAAAAAGTTAAGAATTTTCGATTCAGTTCAATTCAATTCAGCTCTGTTCAGTAATTCAGCTCTAAAGAATAGACCAAAACTTAGTCTTACTTATTTTGTTTAAACCATATGTGTACCTAAATTCTTTGGGTTAAATCAATCTTATTATTTGCACCAATTTAGCTCAATAAGAGGTAAAATGCTCCTAATGAAATGGTTTCTCTAATCATCAGGTTCAAACACAAGATTTTACTTAAGAAATTAGAGTGTCAAACCATTCACACCAATCATCAGGAAACTTTGTAAAGGGTTAAGAAAACATAAACAGGCTTCTAAAACTTGTTTAGCCATTTCTTTTTATAGTTGTATAATGTCTATTTACCACCTCAATCAACACTGTTGATACAGTAGATTACAAGACAGCTGAAGGTAAAAATTTCAAAATATCAGGCCGTTGAAGGCAAGCTTGTCCCAACCTCTCAAATCCCAATGGCCCCTCATGGACAAATACAAATACAAAAACAAAAACAAATTTCAAAAAAAAGTAAATCCCAGATTCTCATTTCTCCCAGTGAGTCAGCCCCCACCTTTTTTTATACATATTCCTGGAAACAACACAATTAATTTTTTTCCAAAAACCCAAATTACCAAAACATTACAAAACGAAACCAAGAAAGAACCTGTCTTTTGAGGTTCATTTTTCATCTCATTTATTTTCCCTCTATTCCACTCTCTCACATCTTCTACAACCCTTTCTTTCTTTCATTTCAATTCAACAAACGTGTCAATGTGGTGACTAATAACTGACTGACTGACCAAGTCTTGTTGTTGAGTTCATGTTTGCTGACCTAATTCATTCACTCTCATCACCATCATAACTAAACCAATAAATATAAAAAAAAAAAAACACTTTTTCTTTTCTTCAGTTTCTTTCTTTCTTCAATTAAATCCCACAAATTCATCACCTTCCCTTTAATCTTTCCCCACAAGACTTAAAGGGGTTTCCTAAAATCCTCCCCTCTATCAAATCCCCCCATTTATTTCATCAAAAACGACCCATTTTTTATCTGGGTCGGAAAATTTTAATTGAAATTAGGGTTAGGGTTTTTTCCCAAATTAAAAACTCAAATTGGGGTCAAAATGAAACGAAACCATAAATTAGATACTGTGGTTGGGTTAACGCGTACAAGATCGATACAAATTCTAGCTCTATTAGCTTTCATGTACTTAATTTTTGTCACTTTGGAAGTTCCCTTTGTTTTTAAGCGCGTTTCGAAGGAGGTTTCTGGCGTTTCGTTCCAAAACGATGCGTTTTTGCGTAATCATAGGAAGTTGGATAGTGAGGAGGATTTAGAAGAGAGGGTTGCTCCGATCCGACCTTTGAAGGAGCCTCTTAGGGTGAAAAGTCTGAAAGCCGCCGTTTCGGCGGCTTCGGTACCGAAGGCTCAGAGGGTTGTGAGAGAGTATAAGACACTATCAGGGTTGATATTTGATTGGAGGGCATTGGATAGTGGTGAGAGAGATGGGTTTTCGGGGTTACAT
Organism: Pharnaceum exiguum; assembly: GCA_900322385.1. Lineage (NCBI taxonomy): Eukaryota > Viridiplantae > Streptophyta > Magnoliopsida > Caryophyllales > Molluginaceae > Pharnaceum > Pharnaceum exiguum. The sequence continues at coordinate 326,818 of ONZK01001973.1, read as the reverse complement.
AAGTCGGCGATAACGGCATTTGAGCTAGGGGAGAAGTTGTGGGAGGATTTGAGGACCGGGAAGCTCGAAATGGTGGTGGAGAAGATGAAGGGAGAGAAGAGTGGGAGGAATGAGACTTGTCCGAATTCGGTTTCGTTATCTTCAGCTCAGTTTAATGGGAATAAGAAAGTGATGGTTTTGCCTTGTGGGTTGACATTAGGATCACATGTGACTTTGGTAGGGAAGCCAAGAGGGGCACATGCTGAGTATGATCCTAAGATAAGTTTGTTGAGGGATGGAGATCAGAGTGTTATGGTTTCTCAGTTTTTTATGGAGTTGATTGGGTTGAAGACTGTTGATGGTGAAGACCCACCAAGGATTTTGCATTATAATCCTAGGTTGAAGGGTGATTGGAGTGGGAAGCCTGTGATTGAGCAGAATACTTGTTATAGGATGCAGTGGGGGACCGCTGTTCGGTGTGAAGGGTGGAGGGCTAAGGTGGAAGAGGAGACTGGTGAGTGTTTGTTGTGGCTTGGTTAAAGATCTTTCCTTTGTTTGGTTTGATTGGTGCTTGTGTTTGTGCTTTTGTTTTGATGATGTTGTTGATGTTGGTTTTGGTGTGGTATTTTGATTGACTTGGTTGAATTTGTGAATTTTGTTATGGTGTGTGCTTCTGCAATGATGATTTGGGGTCTAATTTGTGTGGTTATTTTTATCTTTGTGTAAAGGTGAGAAATTTTAATGTTGCTTGTGTTGATTTTGGATTGGTTAAATGTGTGTGGATTGTTGTTTTGTTGGTGAAATTTGTATTGATGATGATTTAATTTGCTGCGAAGAGGAGTAATTTGATCTTGCATGTGTTGATTTTGACTGGCATTTGACTAGGTGTGGAGTTTGTCTTGTGCATTGGACTTGCTAATTTATCTTAGGATTGGTTGTCGAATGAAGGGAGAAACTTAAGGAAAATTGGAGAGCATTGGATTGAGTCTGTTTCTACTCGAGTATAGATTATTACTTGTTGATTCTAGTTACCGTCTCCAGATGAAGGAACTAATCTTTAAATGCATTCTTGTGTCTTTGTTCCAGATGGATTGTTATTTGAATTTATTGATTATCGTGATTATCGATTTCTGTTGCTGGTTGTCTTATACTTTTCTTGCGACACTGCAGTTGATGGTCTGGTGAAATGTGAGAAGTGGATTCGTGATGATGATAGCCACACTGATGAATCTAAGGCAACATGGTGGTTGAGTCGTCTGCTGAGCAGGCCAAGGAAGGTGACAGTTGATTGGCCTTTTCCCTTTGGGGAGAACAAACTATTCGTTTTGACCCTCAGTGCTGGTTTGGAAGGCTATCATGTTAACGTAGATGGGAGGCATGTTACATCCTTCCCCTATCGCACAGTGAGTGACTTTCTGGAATCTGGTAATGACTTGCTATGTAGTGCTCCTCCTAACTGTCTTTTGTAAACATTGGTAGGGATTTTCTCTTGAAGATGCGACTGGGCTAACAGTGAATGGGGATATCGATGTACATTCTGTATTTGCTGCTTCTTTACCGTCATCACATCCTAGTTATGCTCCTCAAAGACACCTTGATATGTCTGAAAAGTGGCAAGCTGCTCCTCTTCCTGATGGTCCCGTGGAACTCTTCATTGGCATTCTTTCTGCAGGCAACCATTTTGCTGAAAGGATGGCTGTGAGGAAATCCTGGATGCAGGATAAGCTCATCAAATCTTCAAAAGTGGTTGCTCGTTTCTTTGTTGCATTGGTTAGTATAGATGATCTTATGATTTTTGTCTAGTATCTTTGTTGCGATAAGCTTATCTTCGGCTTTTATCTTCTTTTGTTTTGACATGAATCTAATTCTTCTTGTTTTTATCTCAGCATGCGAGAAAGGAAGTCAATGTGGAATTGAAGAAAGAGGCCGAATTCTTTGGTGACATTGTCATAGTGCCGTACATGGATCACTATGATCTTGTTGTTGTGAAAACAGTTGCTATCTGTGAATATGGGGTAAGTGGTAAATTCTTCAGTAGCTTCTCTCGTAATTGAGTTTGGTGACCATGGAAATTGAGTTGTAGTTTACCTTATTTGCTTTCAGGTCCGTACGGTAGATGCCAAGTATATCATGAAGTGTGATGATGATACATTTGTTCGGGTTGATGCTGTTGTCAAAGAAGCGCACAAGATTCCTGAAGGAAAGAGTTTGTATATTGGTAACATTAACTACTACCACAAGCCTTTGCGCAGCGGTAAATGGGCTGTTACTTATGAGGTATGTTATGAGATCATGTATTGCTCGCCATACGTTTCGTCATTTAACATTCTGCTTAGTCCCTTAGCACGTCAGTGTTGCCTGAAGTTGTTATTTTAGTTTGTGCAAACCCATCATTTTGACCACTTTCTTGCTAAATTAACACCTAAATGTAGAGATGCAATGTTGTGATGCCTTTTGTGCTCTTGCATTATGTCATGTATTTTTTGCTCCTTTTGGGAGGTTCTTTCTGTCAGCTGGCACTCTGGACATGACTGATTCTGTTTCATTTTGTTCTTTTGGAACATGGAGTGGTGTCTTTGTATACTCGGTATTAGTGTGAGTCAGCAGCTCAGCCATGGGGTGCACTTACTATTGCTGTTTTCTCACGTTTTGCAATGTCTAGCATTTGCATCTCTTTTTATTTATTTATTTTTATGATTTGGAGAAATGGTTCTTTCTTGATTAATTTTTTTTTGGGGTGGGGGGTTATTTGAACCTACAAGTCACTGCATGTAAATTTCACAATATGGAACAAGAGATAGGTGTAGGTTGTTAGACATGAGACCCCAAGGTCAAATATTGTTTATCACAGTGTCTGGGCTGGCATATGGCAATGTCTAGGTGGATTACTAGTGGAAAAGGCTGACTATCAGTTGATTGTTAGTTGCTTATTGTTGTATATTATATTTAAATTCCTTAATAATGATTCACATCTTTGTTTATACTAAAGATACATTGTTGTCTCAACCTTTTTGATGCTTTGCTGGTTCAGGAGTGGCCTGAAGAGGATTATCCACCATATGCAAATGGGCCAGGTTACATTTTGTCATCAGATGTTGCACACTCCATTGTTTCTCAGTTTGAAAAGCATAAACTTAGGGTAAACTCTCAACTCCCTCACCTTAATTACAGGTTGTATGACTAATAAATCACATGTTCTGATGATAACATTCTTCTTATTCACTACATATGCAGTTATTCAAGATGGAAGATGTGAGTATGGGTATGTGGGTGGAGCATTTTAACAGCTCCAAGCCGGTTGAATACGTACACAGTCTGAAATTCTGCCAGTTCGGCTGTATAGAAGACTACTATACGGCTCATTACCAATCACCGAAACAGATGATCTGCTTGTGGAACAAGCTGCAACAACTAGGACGCCCTGTCTGCTGTAACATGAGATGATAGTTTTTGGACCTGTTTTTCTAATTGGATTAGGTAGAAGTTTTGCCATTGTCTAAAGCCGAATCATCCGTCCTTTTTGTAAATTCTGCAGAGGGTTCATAGGTTCTCTTCGGTCGTATAGGTGCAGTTTCCAAATTCATTCATTATTTATCTCTCCACCTTTTTCTTTCCGTTATCTGCCCCGCTTTTGGTGCTCCCTGTGAGCCTTGAAGAACAAGACGATGATGACGACGAGATTGTGCACCCTGGTGAACCTCTTATTCAGATGAAGGGTGGGTTTTGTAATCTGATACAGAAACCAGTAGTTGGAAATGTTTTCTCGCGTTTCCAATTGCTTCTGTAGAAGGTTTCTTTTGTAATTAATGGTTCGAAGACACTGGGGACATGATTATTTAGGTTGTAGTACCACTTTGCTCTTGAACGTGTATTTGTCTTCTGAATCCCGGTGCTAATGTTAATATTTGAAATTCAATGGAAATGGAATTCATTTGAGAGCATACTGGTGAGTGGTGACGATGCCTAGTAAGGCTTTTTTGATTTCTTCTTGCTTAAATATTTTGTGTTGGCCAACTTCTATATCCTTGTTCCATCCATCAAAAAGAAAATATTGGGGATGGTGTGAGTGTGTGACTGGCAACTGTGGCAAGTGGGTCTTAAAGCGGTATGGGTAATGTTGTTATTGAATTACTCCGTAGCACTTTAGCAGTGTGCGACAGTGAGTCAGTAGAGCAAAACCACGACTACGGAATCATAAAGACAGTTGTCTTCCTACACAACCCTCTAATCTCTAATCGAAGTGGAACAAGTCTAAAGATGGTGTCCCAAAACGAATGCAAATGATGCACCAGCCAGCAGTCCCCTCCTTTGTATTTGTGTGTAATTTAAAGACGTCTTGCAATCGTAGAAGTTTTATGTTAATATGTTTTTCAAACAAGTAACTATGTTAATTAGTGACTTCCTTTTAATTCATTAGTAACTCATCTTTAAGTCATTGATGACCTTGTATTAAGCATTGGAAGCCCTTGTTCCTATCAGTCCAAGTTGTTGATGATTAAAAAAAAAACAAAATACTCCGTATAAAGTATTGATGATTTAGGGCTCTAGGCGCCCCGGGGCATATGGATGAGTGGTAAAGGGTGAATTGCATAGAATGTTGGAAAAAGCTCCTCCATGTTGTCCCCGGGGCAAAGAGTCTCATCTTTAACTGTTGTGTTGCAAATCCCGCGATTTACCTCCTCTATGTTGCGCGTGGGCGAATATTATCGCCTTTTTGGATTTAGGGCTCTAGGCTCATCTAGCAGGAATCTAGTGGACCTAAGTGGTATGCCTAAACATTCCATAAAAAAAGAACCCCATAGGCCATAGCTATTGGACTGGGAACTCTGCAGGCCAACAGTTCGGACCTTTGAAGTAATCTGACCCATTTCTATAACATGCTTTATGCATTATTAATTTTTACTCCAGTTGTGGAAAATTGGGTCTTCACACGAATCATTTCTTCCTCAAGTACCAACCAAATTACTCAAGTAAGTGAGACAATGTCATAGTTAAATCCCATCCTTGCGTTTAACTAATACTCCAAGGGAAGTAACTGAGACAATGTCATAGACTCATAGTATAAGTGTTTGAGGTTCTAGGCCTCCAACTCTCCAAGGCCTAGACGCTATTTTTTCAAGGAAAGAGAAACACTTGGCTAATAAAAAAATAATCAAAAGAGGTTATTACAGAATATAAAAAGTAAAATATCATTTGAGCAACTCTCTTAGTTCAGATTTCAGAATGTAGCATTAATCATTGTTTTACAATTTCTTGATAATATTTCAGGTGAAAAAAATAAAGATTCTGTCAAAACGGCAAGAACTTTACATGGTCCATAGACTATTACATCACATAATCCTTGGGCCCAAAACACCCAAAAAAATATCCGTTGGCCCAAACCTCCAAACCCAGTCCACTAAGCATAGTCTTATGTAAGTGGCTAGGAAGTTGACTAGACTCCTAGTTCTGTACACTTTTTCTTTTCTTTTATTTTTGGTTCGGTCGGGTAGTTCTACCAGTTCTATATGTACCTGTCTGACTCTCCTAGTATCCGCGGCACATGTCCTATTTGATAACGATTTTCAACCATCTATGTTTTCATGTTCTAAGATAGTGGCATTCCACTATATTAATTGTCTGGCCTTTACGTATATATTTTATTCGACCAAAACTATACTACACCATATATATGCAACTCTGCCATAATTCTATCTCAAATCATTGACTTTGCTCATCACTACTAGCTAGCCATAATCTCCCCTTTGATCTATCCCACGACCTCACAATAATCTTTCACCTCACCAACCCCGCTACCTCTCTTTATCTCTTTATTTCTCTCTGTTGCTGTTGGCTACTTTTTGGTATATATGACCAGTTTTGTAGCAAAAGAATGTTCTGTTTGGTTCTTGCACTAGATTGCTGATGCAAGAGAATTAGCTACAAAGGAGGTCCAAAAGATAAAAGGTGAAGGGCTTTTTGTCTACTTAATTATACTGCAAAAGACTAAGAAGATGGAGAAACATATTGTTCCAAAACTTGATAGAACTGAGTCAGGAAGGGTTGGAAAGCTTGAGAGATTCTCCCATTATGTTGGTAAGCTTAATTCTGTTTTCTGCATTTGTTTTAACTTTTAATATTCATCTTTTTGGTAGCTTTTTGTTCATGTTGGCACATAATTTAGAGGGCTGCTAGCTTGCGAATAACATTTGCTTATTTGCCTTGGTTCTATCATTATACTACGAGTACTTGGAAGTTTTCATGGTAACTTTCACAGTAATAATGCTCATGCTCTGACAACTACAATGGAGCTTACATATCGATCTTAAGCTAATGTAACTTATGTAGGTCAACGTGTCTGTCAGTTTCCTAGGACATGGGTTAATTATTCCTCCCTCAAACTATCAGATCCCCTCCTTTTTTATTTGGTCAGTTAAAGTACAATATTGTCCTGATGCATACTTCTATTGAAGTTTCAATGAGCCTAGGCAAATAAGCAAAAAAAGAAAAGTAAAGAAGAAGACAGGGTTCATTTCCATGCACTCATGCACAGCACTATACTGCCTGTAAGCGTTGGTAAATTGCATGTGCCTAGAGAATTTCCCAATCTGCTGGATATTCCTCTAGCTTTCTTCCAGACTTATGATCAAGACTCATCTCATGACTAATTCTAAACTCATAGTTTGTTTCCATTGTGGTCCAATTTTGGATTTTTTAACCAAATAATTGATGAGTTATACTGTCATACGGTACTAGAATCTGAATGTCACGTTGTAGTAGTAGTTAGATACTTGGAATTATTCTTGTATCTTTCGAGATATGACAGATATTAGTATTATTTTGAGTGGTTCTAAAATATAAATTATTTTGATTGGTAATCTAGCTTACCTTTTTTCTCTTGTCGTTTGATGTTACGTAGCTAGGCAAATTGGGTTTGAAGATCCAAACGAGTGTCCTCAGCTATGCAAATTGGCAACTGATTATTTAAAGAAGACAGAGGGATGTGAAAGTAACATATTCGAATTCTTTGCAAATGACCCTGAAGCCGAAATGCTATACGTCAAATTGATTGAAGAATTTGATAAGTGTATCCTCAGCTATTTTACCTTTAACTGGAGTCAGACTTCTCTTATGATTAGCCAGGTACATTTCGGATAGATTGTCGATCTAACCATCTTTTCTTTCAATCTGCTATCTCTGTCTCTCAAAATTAATTGGGGTGGCTTTCGTACCTTGCTACGGTTGTTGAACTTCCTTTATGATATGAAAGAAGTAGGAATGAATTGTCATCATTCTTGATGAAATAAATGAACTAATTTAGAAGTTTAGCTTACTTTTGTCACGTTCCCAAAGAAAGCAAAAGCTTCATGTTACTGATTAGCCTTTTAGGGTAACTGACCTGGGTGAATTTAACTTTCTATGAACTCAAAAGTAGTGGTCTATGGAAAACTGACACTATGTCAATGTTGTCGATAAATGACCATGTTGGAATAATTTCGGTGCTTAAAGGTGTTGGGTGATCATGATGTTGAGAAAAAGACGAAGCTCAAGGATCTTGTGATGGCAGCTACCAGGTGTGTATAAATATAACCTTGTTTTATGATACATATGTGGTCTAATGGTTCATGGTTACAATAATTGTGAACTTGTTTCGTGAATACTCCATGTACATTTGTTACAACAACAACAAAGCGTAATTCTTATTTAATGGGATACTCGGGGGTCGGGATGTACGCAACTTACCTCTGTTTATGAAAACAGGGAGGTTATTTTCGAAATTGACCCTTAATGCATTACTACATTTGGGTAATGGGGTATACATATTTGTGTTGCCTTATAGTTTAATATAGTTGTTGTCTTTTACTCTTTTGATTGGTAAGTACATACAAAGAAATCGACATATTTAGAAAGAAAACATAAAGTAAATGAAATGCCAATTTCATAAACTCAGCACAAGTGAGAAGAGTGTCTTCTCTTCTACTAGTAATTTCTTTGTTCTTTCTCTCTGAAGAGGTCTAAGCTACCGTGCGTCATAACATGCGTCAAACTATGTGGAAAGGGAATATTTTATACATAAAACCAGTGTGATCACTGATCAGGAACATAATGGATGAGCTGACCTATGCAACAACTTGGTCTAATTTTATGTAGAAGACGAAGTAACAGCAAGATGATTGCGTTAGCAGTTAGATCACGATGCACTGTACATGAATGATGAATCATATATACTCCATGTATTGAATTATTTCTGTATCTGATAAAATAATAATCATTAAATAAATAGGCAGCAGCCTCTTGTCATTCTGTGTCGCAGTAGGCAACATATGATATAGTGATATAATTGTATTTTTCTATTGAATTTCTTTGGTGTGAAGATATACTAGTGTTTAATACTACATTTTTTGCGGCTTGGTTTTAGTCGTTTAGACACATTTTGTGTGTTGCACGATCATTAGAATATTATGTGGATATGTCCTGGTAGTTGGGCACTACCCATATTTGAGAGTCGCCAGTATTTTTCTCCGGGAATTCAATCTTGTTATATTCAATTTATATTTTCTTCAAATTTTTTAAGACTACCCATATTTGAGAGTCGCCAGTATTTTTTCTCCGGGAATTCAATCTTGTTATATTCAATTTATATTTTTTTTCGATAATTATTTCATAAATTTATTGAAAACTTGCAAAAAAAAAGCTTAAGAAAGCTTTAAATAGTAACAAACGAAAGACCAGGGATTAATCTACATACATCCATTGGATTAATCTACATTCAATTTATATTTTCTTCAAATTTTTTAAGACTTTGGTACCACGAACACATGAGGATAGATGTTGGTAGACCTCCAGTCCTCCACTCATCTGTCATGAAATCTGAAGACTTTTAATTTATTCAATATTGGACATGTTCTCTACCGCTTATAAAATTGAATTTCAGTTCAAATAATTTCAGTTCAACTTGTTTATTTTGATTGTAAAAAGTTGTAATGTAGATATTTATTTGTAATTCTTTTGTAGATTATTAAAAAAAGTTTCACTAAATAGTTTCATAAACGCAATATTGATAGGGTTTTCATGAGTAATTGTGCGTCAAATCAACAACAACAACAACAATCCCAGTGAATCCCATCTCAAATTGTGTGTCAAATCAATTAAGGAAAATGTTAAGGTCTGGTTACGTTAAACATTGACTATTTGAGTTATATGAATTACATTTATTTTGTGTACATGCTCACAGTCCACCTGCATTGGAGAACTGACTCAGTAATAAAGGAAAACAAAATTAAAGAAATTTGTGCTCTGACATGTAGGAAACAGAGGTTTGATAGGGTGGTGAAGAACTTGAAAGTAGCAAGAGTGTTCTCTACATTACTAGAAGAAATGAGGGTTATAGGAGGAATCACAGCTAACAGCAATGAAGAGGCTAAGTGTACGAATGTGATGGTTCCTGTGGCTCACAACAAGAGAAGTCCGGTGCTCCTACTTATGGGTGGTGGCATGGGCGCTGGCAAGAGCACTGTGCTCAAGGACATCCTTACAGAGTAATGCCAACTTCTTTTCTTGTCTTTGGTTCTTTCTGTCCCTATGATCACCAATTCACAATGCTCACAATTGTAAGACAATATAAGGGTGGAAAAGGTGTGTATACACTACCAGTATACTGTATACTGTATAGCTGTAACAATTGAAAATTATATGAACCAACAAAAATAGGCCATTAGTGATTTAGCTATTTTTAACAATTCGGACGTTAATTGTTGCAGGCCATTTTGGTCAGGCGTGGCGGCAAATGCGGTGGTAGTGGAAGCAGATGCATTTAAAGAGAGAGATGTAATTTATAGAGCCCTTAGTTCCAGTGGTCATCATGGGGACATGCTTCAAACAGCTGAATTGGTAAGACCTCAATCAATTTTCTCGTTTAAAACACGTTAAGATGCTAATTGAAGTATAGAATACAAGGGTGACACGCCCCACTTGTGTGGCTACCAAGTCTAGCTACAAACTTTTGACAAGTTTTTAATCAACATTTCTGAAGTAATCATGTCGAAGAAACTTTCATTGTAACTTGTAAGATTCTTCTTTTTACATTGCAAGGTGATTCACCCTTGATTTGACCACATAATAAGGCTTGTTAATTGCAAGGTTGAGTGATTGACATATGTTCATAATAGTACGAAGCTTGACAAGTTGACATATGATACAAATGTAGTTGGACTAAGATCGGGTTCTCCAATTTATCTCTGAGTAATACATAAAATGTTAGGGCAATTTTGGGTGAAGTACCAACTTGTTTGTTCTATCTTCAGAATTATTTAAGGCTTGCTTAAACGAAATGAGTTGAGAAAAGTGTAGTACCGATTGATCACCTTGAGAGACATTCTGTCACTTGGTTAATTAGTCAATCATCGGTCTAGTAACTGGTTTTCTTTTTCGTTTTTACCTTACAATTTTGTACATTCAACTGTTGTTGCCACAGGTTCACCAATCATCAACAGATGCGGCGTCATCACTGCTAGTGACAGCGCTAAACGAAGGGAGGGATGTGATAATGGACGGAACATTGTCATGGATACCCTTTGTGGAGCAAACTATAGCCATGGCTCGTAACGTCCATAAGGGGAGATATCGCATGGGAGTTGGCTACAAGGTTTCTGAGGATGGTACAATCACTGAGAATTATTGGGAGAAAGTGGAAGAAGATGAAAATCATCATCGCCATCTTGATGAACCTAAGCAGGACAAGGACCGAAAGCCTTACAGGATTGAGCTTGTTGGTGTTGTTTGTGATGCTTATCTCGCTGTTGTCAGGGGCATCAGGTACTGCTACTAACCCCTCACTTCGTGTTTGTGTATGGCTTTGAATTAATATCATGATTAATAGTATAAAATCTTCAAATCAAAGGATAAGTAATAGGAATGAATAGTTTCGTATAGTTTCGTATAGTATAGCAAGTTAGTATAGTATAGCAACTTACACTCGATTGTTGTTGTTGTTGTAGTTTCGTATAGTATAGCAAGTTAGCAACCTCTGAGGTACTTTCCGTGTACCAATTTTGACCCGAGTGCTAGGTAGCCTCTCTTCTCGGAGACTAAACTAAACTGAATTGAAAACTTCTAAACTGAACAGCAGTGAAAGCTAGATTGAGTAAAGTTCCCGAAAATGGTGCCTAATTAACAGTTATGTTGATGTTTAGCAAGCAATGAGACAACATGGCAACATATTGGTGGAAGCTGATTGCCAAGAATGCCATAAAATTTGTGGATGTTGACACGTTTTCATTATGGAGAAATTGTCAAGCATGATAATGATTTAGCATTTGATTATTTTGTTGTTGACGAACAGGAGAGCAATAATGGTCCGAAGGGCAGTGCGGGTGAAGTCACAGCTGAATTCTCACAAGAGATTCGCAAGTGCCTTCTCAACATACTGCGAGCTTGTTGATAACGCCAGATTATACTGCACTAACACCGTTTGCGGCCCCCCTAGGGTAACCTTCACCTTCCTTTTACATTACTATTCAGCTAATTACTTGAGCATCTTTTTGACTTCATGGGTCACTTAGCATAATTCAGTCTATGATCGTGGTCGAACGTAGCTCGTTAATTACAATCACGGCTAGATATAATATAATTTGAGCATGACTATTGACTTAAAAGTCAAGCAGAAAAGACAAATAAGACTTTCCAATGTAGTCCTAACAACAGACCGTGTTTTTCATTTAAACAGAGAATTGGGGTACTACTTTTTTTCAATTTATTTATTCATTAGACCATGTTTTTGATTACATATTGATAATATCAACTTTGACAATCGGCCATCAAAAAACCAAAAAGGACAATCAACATCTTACATCTCATTTGCGTCATTGTATGTTAGATTTTAGCAACCTCATTCATGATTGTGGCTTACTTCCTTCATTGTCAATGTTGTTTTAGTAAAAACAATAAATTTTCATGACATAATTCTTTGTTTTTTGATAACCTTTTTAATACATGAATTGTAATTACAGTACATACAACTAGTCCATATAGTTCTTTGAAAAAAGTTGAAATTAAGGATGAACGCGTATAAAAACTTCTACTTCTAGCTACAACCGTATAAGCAAAGGCTATTTAAACATTGTAAAACTTTGACATTGTCATATACCACCAAAAATGCCATTCACAACTTCACAAGCATCAAGACTTTTTTGCATTTGTTCTAAAAAAAAAGACATTTTTTATTTAATAAATAAAATGTGTTTACATATGCAGTTGATAGGTTGGAAGGACAGGGACAGCAGGCTATTGGTGGATGTAGAAGAAATCAACTGCCTAACAATTCTCGGTAGCCTCAACGATGATGCTGATAATATTTACGAACTTCACACTGACAAAAGCCCAATGACTCATGATGGATCTGCCTGGAAGGAGCTTATTTTGTCCCCTCTAAGGCCCGATATTCAGAGTGTACTCAAAAATGCTATCACAAAATGCGAACCTGTACCTGTAATTGCCTAGTCACTCCTTTGTTTAGCCAAAAACATTTGAGGCCTGGTCCGTTTTTCTCCAGACCCAATCCCACGGGCTGCTTTTCTTTTATTTTCCTATACTGCCATCACATTTTGTGTAAGGTCCATCGTGACCTCATTCAGCTTTTATTCAAATTAAAGTTAAACCGTCTCCTACTACTCAAATCGACTTTCTAATGACTCCAGAGGCCACTTGTAAGTTAGTCGTAACTTACTTAGCTAAGCACCAAATCATGGATAATCTAATAAGGAGCACCTAATGTAATTAATTTCCTGTAATATCCGAGAATGTTCATTAGGAGGTGCCATATATAGCCACGCTCAAGGACTAATTGGTAGAGTGGATATCAATCTAAGATATCCCTAGTATCCTCATACATTTTCGAACTGACTTATCATGATATTTTTTTTTTAGAGCGAAGGCGTTGAACAACTTTAATGTGTACACTAGTGTTTTAAGTTTGATGAAGAGAATTCATTATAAATCCATCGATCATTTAGATCTAATAAGTGCTCTCATATATTATCAAAAAAAAGTGGTCTCATAACTAAATTGACTATTAGAATAGACTATTTTTTTTTAATCAGGCAAAGAGAGACTCTCTCTTTCGACGTGGCTAAAGGGAACCTCCTAACGCACGGCCTCGGGTATTCCTAGAATTAATTCTAATAGGTGCTCCTCAAGAGGGTTTGAACCCAAGACCTGATGAATAAGTTATGACTTATTTACCAGTGGATTAACACCTAATTTGATTCGCACTATAACTAAAACTAAAACTAAAGTAAGAAACGACAACATTCAATTTAAGGTCTTCCTAGTAGCTTCATAGGACCTCAATATTAATAGAAGATTATTTTAGTAATCGAGTGTTAAATCAATCGACAAAAGTTTTAATTCAACATATTAGCTCAATGCAATTCGGTTTAGTTTAATTTGTGCAAAATAAGCTGGAACAAACCTTAAGAGATACGAGTACTAAAAACTTGGAATATTTTGGGCTTACCACTACTATTGCACTAATTTTAATTTTATTTATTTGTTTCTTTGGAGGAGACGGAGACCTCATTGGTGACTATATGTGACTGGAAAACAAACAACTCCGTATGTAACATTTTCTGGAGAACCGAGAGATACGTTTGCTGAGAGATTATCCCACAATCAAATAACCAATCCTACAAGGCTACAATAGTGCTGTTGTTTTTTTGCTTCACAATTGGTAGTGTTGTTACTCCGTATTTCGATTTGAAATTTTAGCGTAGCATTTGGGTGGGAAATGACCAACTTTTCGATTGAGTGAGTTTGAAAATTATCTCAATGGCAGTATGGTACTTTTGTTACTTAAATGTAGTCGTGTCAAACGAACCCATACACGCAAAGCAATTCATCCCAGCGTACTTGAACTTTCTATTAACTGCAGTTTATTTCTGGAAGAATACAGAATGAACAAAAACAAAAACAAAAGTAAAAAGTAAAAGGATAGAAAATGCTTTCCTGCTAGTGCACCAGAACCAAAAACCCCAAATGACTTTGGCAAACGACAATCAAATTTATCATTTATTTCGTTTCACAATTCAAATCTGGAAATTCACACCAACAACTGAACTGATTTGAAAGGTGAAATTCCAAAACCCAGATTTAAAATTTAAATTTAAAGAACAAATCAAACACTGCAACAACTTTAACTGAAAACCCTGATGTTCCATTTCATTTCATTTCATAATTTAAATCAATCAGGACGATTGATTCAAACTTTCTACATACTAATTAAAACCCTAACCCAAACTAAATAACTACCTTCATTATCACCACCAACACCATAACTAAACATTCTCAAACCCTTAACTCTATCAACAACTTTATACAAACTCTTAATTAATTAAAAACCCAAAAACTAAATCTTAAACCCTTCACTTCTTCTTAGCAGATCCAGTAGTAGCAGCAACCTTCTTAGTAGTCTTCTTCCCAGCAACAGTCTTGGCCTTCTTAACCGGTGACTTAATACTCTTGGGCTTTTTCGCCTTCATAGCCACAGCCTTCTTAACCCCAGTCACCTTCTTCACCACCTTCTCCTTAGCAGCCTCCTTGGCTTTGGGCTTCGGCTTAGTGGGCTTGGCAGCGACGGCTTCCTTCTTGGTGGGCTTTGCTTTGGGCTTGGCGACGGGGGCTTCCTTCTTAGTGGGCTTGGCGGGGGGAGCAGAAAGCTTGAAGGAGTTTTTAACCTTGGTAAGCTTACCAGAGGCAACAAACTTTTTGAGTTGGTTAAACAGAAGCTTTTTGAAGTTTGACGGAAGGTCTTTAATCTTCTGTTGCTCTTCTATGTGTTTCGCTATTGCGTGGTGGCTTGAGCCTGTTCTCTCCTTTAACGCCGTTATCGCCTCCGTTACCATCTGCAGGATAAAAAAAAAAAACAAATTAATACAAACCCAAAAAAAAAAGGAGAAATGAAAAGACGAGAAGAGGGCATTATTGTAATTACCTGGATGTAGGGAGGGTGGGAAGGGGAGGAGGACTTGGTGGTAGTGGTGGGTTTTTTTGGGGCAGTGGTTGCGGCCTTCTTGGCGGCTTGGGAAATTGCCATGATGAGGAGAGAGAGTGGAGTAGGGGTTTGGGGAATTTTTGATTTTGAAATGAAAGGGAGATTGGTTGAGTGTGAGTGAGGGGAGGAAAGGGGGAAATGAGAGGGGTTATAAGGAGGATGAGAGGAGGGTGTGATTGGTGGAAATGAGAGCACACGGATTGTGGGTAATGGATTGAGTGAGGTGTTTTGAGGCGTTGGATTGAAGGGGATATCTACGGTTGAGGTTGGGAGTTGAGGTTTTTGGTGAAGTCACACGGATCGAGTGAAGGGTAAGGATAACCATATGGGAAAGAACGGTTACGACTGTGTGGGTGAGGGTGAAATGGGGTGGTTTGTTTCTTACTTTGGTTTGTGTGAGAAGATTCGTTTTTCTTTTGGGAGTTTGGGGATGGGTTGGGCCGTGGAAGGCTGGAAATGTGGCAACTGGCAAGTGATCCACTGTGATTTGTGGATACCACTAAACAAAAGAAAATGGAAAATTGGAATGTGTTTAGTCAGAAGAGGATGATGTATTGTGGCAAACAGTGCATTTGTTTTGAATCAATAATTGAAGTTTTGATGAATTAGAATTGGATTATTTTTTTTTAGCAGTATGATGCATCAATCTTGAACTTGTTCATCAATTAAAATAATGTGATTTGGTTTGTTGTAGTTTTGGAGATAAAATACAATAGGGATTATAGGAGAGACTTAATGGATAAGTTTGAAGGATAGAGAGAGAGAGTGGAGAGAAGGTGGGGAATAGAAATGAAATACTAGTAGGCCAAGGAGGAGGGGAGGTGAGGTGAGGAGGTTTGAAGTGGCTTACTATAACCACTTTTGTGCAAATGGACAGCGCATTTTGGAAAAGTAAGAAAATCACGTGATATGCTGTATAAGTAATGAAGTTTTTACTGAAGAAATTTGAACTTCCACAATAGGGGTGGCATCAAACCATGTGGAGTGTCACGGGATTTGATTTATTTATGTGGCGCTTGGATCGTCTCTAAGTGATGAGAGATATCCTTTTTTGTTTATAATATGTGTTAATGTGTGTTTTTTTTCAAACTCCCAAAACCCCCCTTTTCTCTTGCAAAAATACCAGCATATGGACTAGGGAGTGACTGGAAATCTCATATTATAAGCCCAACTGGAGAGAATTATTACCCATTTATGTGTTGTTGTATCCTATAATCAGCAAAGGCAAATTGCTAATTCCTTACTAAGCATACACAAGTTTGCTAATCCCTTCAAAAAGTTATTTTTTTGAGCGCTAAAAAAAACTTACTTACCAAGATAAATCATGTAGTTAGTTGTTTGACTACTCAAAACTACTTGAACATCAATGCAAGATTATATTGACATGCATAACACCTAACTTTGTCGTGAAGTGCTTTTTCTCTATATTGTCTTTTCTAAAATGTCCTCGTTCTATATGTTCAAAACAAATTCTCATTTCGATTATTTTATTTTTGATATTTGCAAAAGAGTAATTGATAGATAAAAGGTGATCATTAGACACAGTTTTTCATCACCAGTGACTTGGTGAGTCTTCCAACTATTGTATATGTAAACATATTTTACAGAAGTGTAAATCAATATGTCACCCTTTTTTTCCCTAGTTGACAGCAAGTCACTGCGAACAATTAATTACAAGTAGAGGGATATAGGTTTTGAATTTGAGTCCTGATGTTTGCGGACCTTAATCTTTACTACATGGTAAGGTCACTATGGTTGTAATTCATTGTATCTAAATGTCATTGTTTGGTTACACTTTTCAAATAATTAGACTTGTTATTTCTATAGATATGTGAGTTTTTTTTCCGTGCATATATATATATATATATATATAAAGAAGTTAAAGTTACATAGTTAGAAATCAAACTTCCATTAAATTAGGGCAAAGTGCAGGAAATGTATGTGTTTGGTTGCCTAAGTAAACAATTTCCTGGAGGTCACTTGCACCATGTTCACCAAACCAATCTCTTTAAAGGAAATTCATTTATAATGTTTTGATGTTTCAACTTAGTTTGTTTTATATATAAATAAAGGTCCAACCATGTTCTCCAAACTATTCTTTTCAAAGGAATTTCATTTATAATGTCCGGATAATTATTCAACTTTGTTTGGTTTGAATATAAAGGTCTAACAAGATAAAAGCATCGTGAAAATTAACATTATATTAAGATCCCTTTGTTTCTCTCATATAATATTTCCCCTTTGTTCTGGTATTTGTATTTTAATTCATGGAGTACGTACTAATTGGCACATAAATAACATCTAAATGGTCACATTATTCCTAATATTTCATTTCCCATTATCACTACCTTTTAGTAATTTGTTATTTTCCTAATCCTCTCCGTGCTCCTTCCTTTTTAAAAATCGGTTTTTTCACGGGGTATCCTTGAACGTTCACTTAATGCACCATCTATCCATTTCTATCAAAAAGTGCACCGGGTACCCATAAGCTATGATAGTTTGCACTTTGCACCCATGACCTTCATTTGGAAAATTCTTTAATTTTTTGCAAATTAGTCAATATTTAACATCTTAATGACCATTTTTACCCTTATTAAGATTAAAATAGTTTTAAAAAAATTACATGTTTAATATTATTTTGCATCGGACACCCCTAAACGTACTATACTATTTTGCAAGATAATATTAAACGTGTAATTTTTTAAAACTATTTTAATCTTAATAAGGGTAAAATGGTCATTAAGATGTTAAATATTGACTAATTCGTAAAAATTTAAGGAATTTTCCAAATGAAAGTCATGGGGTGCAAACTATCATAGTTCAGAGATATCTGGTGCAACATTTAGTAGAAATGGATAAATGGTACATTAAGTGAAAGTTTAGGAGTAACCCGTGAAAAAACGGTTTAAAAATTCACTCTTTTTTTCCCCTAGTGTAGTTTACTTTCCCATTTCTCCAATATAAATAAAAGAGAAAATTTTACAAAAGTACCATACTTTGTACCAGTTTTGTACAAAAGTATTAAACTTCTTTTTTTTTGTACAAAGGTACCAATGTGGTCATTTTTCTTTTTATAAATGTAACACCCCTGTCCCACATCGATGAGAGATGGGGGCTGAGAGCAGTTTATTAGTAGTGGTGGTCCA
>ONZK01001973.1:289823-303442 GCA_900322385.1 Pharnaceum exiguum | reverse complement strand
AGAATTGTTCTCCTTCTAGACCCCCCCCCCCCTCTCTCCCCAAGATCTCCTTTGAAGTTTATCGTTGGAAGTAGTTTGGTACACCCCCCTTTTTATTTCTCGCTTGTTCCTTCTACCGCTCTTTCTGTTCCTTCTCTGTCCTAATGAATACGGTTGGGGCCCTGTCGATTTGCTGCACTTAGTGGGGTGGCTGATGGTATTAGTGAGGAAATTAGGTACAATAACATCCATTGTAAGTGATTGCCAATCTGCCATTGGCATTGCTAGTTCCATCAGAATTGTGTCGAACGATCCTGTTGTGTATCGTTGCCGATTTTCTACTGTCACCTGTAGTCTTACATTTTGTCTTTCTTTCGTCCATCAAATGTTATCTTTGTCAGTTGTTATCCAGTAGTAGAATATTGTGGCCATTATATCTTGTTTAAAGTTAATTTCTCAAAGACACTTTGAGAGGTTTGTCTATACTATTGAGTAATGACCCGTATAATCTGTGGTTGCAGGCTTTTACGAGACTCGAATTGCTTACTATTCCTGGAGAGGTGCTGCTGGATATCGTTTTGCTTCCATCCCTGATTACTAAGGCTTCACTTTCACGTGTGTCTGACTGTCCATGTTTTCTCATTTCTTTGTATGCGGTATGCCCATTGTATAGCTTATAGAAACTCTAGCACCCAGTTCTTTTGTTGTGGTGTATTTGCTAGTTTGGCTTGGCTAGTTGTATCTGTACTTCATGATGCACATTCCAGTGCTAAGTTTTGTACCATTTGCTGTATGATGGAATCTTGCACTTATAGATTACAGAAATAGATTGTGGGGCATTGATATTTCAACTTGAGAAAGAGACTTTTTTTTTTTGTTCTGTAATGCCTTTGTGCTCTCTTTTCTTTTTCCTGTTTTTTTTTCTTTTTTAATTCAGCTGTTCCTCCTTTGAATTTCTTTCATGTCCAATTGGGGGGAGGGAGTGCAACTCTCCTCAAGTGCACTTGTGCATGGAGCAAAGAACCACCGTTGGATTATGGAAGACAAATAGGAGGGGGTTTTGGTGGGTGTATGTTTTCACCCTTTGATGAGGTACTTGAGGGTCAAGTACATGAGAAGATCCTGCCTCGGGGGGAGGGGGGAATGGATGGTGAGCTAGCGGGTGGACTGTCAACCGGGTTGAAAGTGGTTCGTATATTCTTAGCCTTTTAGGCCAAGTTTAAATGACAGGGGTATGGTTGCGTACATCCCGACCCCGAGCACTCCCATCTAATGGGGATACGCTCGATTGTTGTTGTTGTTGTTGTAGTATTTCCCCTTTACTATGAAAATGGGCTGGAATTCAGATTGTCACCATTTTACGTTCTTTTACTGCTCTATAGGGGGTTTGGGTTCGGCTTCTTTATCTTTAATGTCAACACTTAAATGCCTTTTTTTTTTATCCAGTGCTAATTTAGGGTCGAGTAATTGATACTAGGGGCATTCAGTAGGTTACTCTGGTTTTGAAAGCAAGGTAAGTATGGCAAGGTTGGCCAAGGATAGTGGCGCTGATTGGGAGAATCAGAGCATGTGTGACAGTGTGACGACTGAGGGAGAGGTGGTGGCGGTTATGGGCATGGCTAAGGTAAAGTTAGTTGGTAGGCTTTAGTTTTTTTTTTATGGTGTAAAAATATAGGTGGGGACTTGCATCCGCAACCTGCTTCTTCTAACCCCAAAGCTTTAACCATTGTTGGCAGGCTTGGTGTTCCATTCTTTTTTTACAAGTACCAGCTTATTATCAGTTTACACCAATAATGACCAGAAGTTGTGCTGTTGATTTTGTCTCGATGACAATAATTATCAGTTTACATTCCAAGACGATTTTCAGGAATAATTACGAGACAAAAAAAAGAGTCAAAAATCGATATTGCAAAGTAAAAAATTAACTTCACTGCCTCAGATGAAGACGGTGGATTATGCCTTACCGATAAGCAAAACTGACATCTCTAGCACTAACCAAACTCAAAAAGATCTAGACCCAGAGACAGAAAATCTGCTCTACCAAGTACCAACTGTTCAACTCTCAACATATTTAACCAACAACAATAAAAGTAAAAATAGAAAAAGAAAAAGAAAAAAGAGGGCCTGGACTACCTAGGAGTTCTACTGTCTGCTAGAAGGACAAAAAAGAAATGCTTGGACATCCATGAGTTCTGCAGTCTGCTCAAAAAAGTATTTAGCAAAAGAAGGCATCAAGCGAAACCATGTCTCACTATTCTCTGGACTCGCAAAAGCCGTCATGAATGGTTCAATTATCCATGATGCAACAGCTCAAACAAGCAACCACTTCGGGCATGTCCAACCCAGAAATAATGGTATATCCTTTCCAAAACAAGCTAAAAGAACTCATGCGTATTACACACAACGCTATATTTGAAATATCACAAGAAGTGGATTAATGGAAACCTTAAGAGGACTCTGTAAAAGCCTGAGGAGCAATGACAGCTTAGTTTTGATGATGTAGTCTTGAGCACTGCGATGGCTGCTTCATGCTCTGCGGTACAGGCTCAGGTTGAGTGATAACCCATCAGTCAGAATCATCATAAGTTTCTCCGTCATCAGAAAGTTCATCGAAAGATCTTATATCAAGCTGGTAACGAAGGATTCCTCCAATACCTCCGAAACCCCTGCAAAACTGTGACCCTTCCTGCGATTTATTAGTGACAAACTCAAGAGAGCAGCCAAAATTCTTGTACTCATTAGCAAACCACTCTAACAATGGCAGTTTCTCTTGGACTTCCAATTCAGCGTTAGTCTCAGGGTCCCGGAAATTGCTCTGGTCAGCCTCTTGTTCCTTGTTCAAATGTTTGATGACAATCTCACTAGTTGAGCTGTTCTTCAAGGTAAACCTATTGATGTCCAGGTTTTCCCAAACAATCAGGATCTCAACAGCCCCCATCTCCAGAGCCTTGAGTGTGTCTTCAACACCAAAGACATACTTACCAGTATCCTGACTTATCTCCTCAAAGTATTTACCAATCAGCTTCTTCTCCTGGATGAACTTCACATTGGCAAGAATTTCGGCAGACAGCTCAATCGCCTGATTAAATCCATTCTCACCGCCATAAGAAACATCCACCACATTAAGTATCTTAGCACCAAGACGGGGATCAAACATGTCGGACTGGCTAAGCTCAGTCTTGAAGTCAGCAGATCCAGCAAGTATAAGTCCTGAAACATTAGGCTGGCTAGTAGCTGGATTAATGAAAAACTGAGTTGCAAGTTCTGCAGTCTTCCTCACATAGTTGTGCCTCTTCTCCATACGAAGACGGGCAAAACGTAACGCAGACTGCCCTCCTCTTCCGTGCTTCTTAGGAAGATCGACGGTGAACTTGTGAAGAACCTCCCTAGTGTTCCCACTCAGAGTCCCAAAAAGGGTCCCATTACCATCCATGATAATAAAGCCAAACTTATCATCAGACTCCAGGAGTTCATTAAGAGCCTCAGTGTGGAACTTGTTATCACAGAGGTATAGTGAGGCATTGATGGGCCTGAATGGCTCAAAATCAATAGTCACCTTCTTTTCCTTCCCATCGTCAGTTACAATAGTTCCAGTGTAAAGCACCAGCCCATTAGGAGGGACCTTGTTGTACAGTTTCAATCTCTGCTGCGCAGAAGTAATAGCTGCTAGGACAGATTGACGGTTGACTCTGCTCTTGATGTTGGAGGCAGTACCATACTCATCACCCAACATCTTAGTAACTCTAGCAACCTGATCACGTGGAGGCATGATTAGAGAAATCATGCTGGTCCCATTGCCTCTAGCAGCTTCCAATCCTTTGATTAACTTCTTAATCTTCCATATCTCTATGTTCTTGTCAGTCTCATCGGCCATTTCAGCCAAGATAAGTAGGACAGACTACCTGCATATACCCATTTAAAGAGTTGGATACAAAGGGGAAAATACCACGGTATATGGAAAAAAAAGGCAACATATGAATTGGATACCGGTCACACAAATCATCAACTCTCAAGCAAATAATCATCAACCAAAAAAGTAAACATGACGAATAGTATACAACCAGTATTGAAATCAATGAGCTACACTATCATCATACTCTCATAGAATCATTCTAAGACTTCATAATTTCAAATCATTACAAATAAACTCTGTTCACTATGAACAAGTTCACAATTTACTGTGAACATATGACAGGCTCGAATAACTCAGATTACACACAATACAAAAAGCCATCTTAATTGTGTGCAGAAGTCTAAGCAAAGGCATTACTCGAATACCATATAACTCCAATTTAACAGATAATTCCCAGAAATTGAGCTCAAAGCTTCACTTCCAAGCTAACTTTGACCAAAGCCTCATCGCAATTTCTAAGAGACAAGTCTGAATTACATATGTTTCCCTAATTCCAACAGATTGTGATCGTCAGGATTGATGACATTATGGTCACCAAGTAATGAGTGAGACAATACTGTATGATACAGTACACTATAAAGGGTCAAAGTAGAAGACCGCCTTATACAAGTTATTGTGTAAGGTCACAAGACGATTCATATGCAATCCTGGGCTGATAAAAAGATTAGCCCAGCACCACCACCCTCCCGAAAAAAGAAACCCAAAACCACCAATTTCTCCACTCACTATCCCCCAATCAAAATCTTTCTTCCTTCGAGTCATCTCCGCCCATCCGCTCTCGATCAACACTATTACATCCAGATCCTCGAAACTTCACTTCCCACTCTATCCTCTCATTGATCGAGACTCGTAAGCCCCCTCTCCAAAACCTCACCTTCTAACACTCCACTGCTACTACCCATCACATACACTTCATACCAACCACCCAACAGCAATAACTACCAAAGCTAAATCCCTGCAATTTCAACTTGCTATCAAGCCTTACCTTGATCATTTTACTCCCTCTCCAAACCCTTCCATTCTAATCCATCACTGCTACCCCTCAATAAAGTCACTCACTAGTCGCCAAAAAGCCGAACACAATCCATTGCCACCCAAGTCCCTTCCACAATCCACACCTCTATTTTTCATCACTTAAATCACTACAATTCTCAATCACCTCATCATAAACAATACACAAACACAACCAAAGATTAAATCTTTCATCAAAATAAGCATTTCCCAAATCACAAATCTACCCATCAATACCAAACCCACAAAACAAAAGAATATACAACAAAAGATTGCACCTTTGATTAGATGAAAAACTACCCATCAACACTAAACGACAAACAAAGCATAAAAACACTAACTTTCAGCTAAATAGATTCAACGACCCACAATTCAGCATAATTCCCAACAAAACTAAAACTATCTCATCAAGTCATATCATATCACAATCTAACAGAACAAATCATACATACCCAACAAATCTTAAACCATAAAAGAGAAAACAAAATGAAATGAGAAGGAAAAAGAAGAAGGGGGAGGGGGGTAACCTGAAAGGTGAGAGGGGTTGGGTTGGGTCGGATCTAAGACTGGCCCACCAAAGGAGATCTCCGCCTTTCAGATGGAAAGAGGAGGAGAGAGAAAGGAGTAGAGGAGAGAGTAAGGGTAAGCGGCTTTGCTCTGCTGAGATGGGAAAGGTCTGTGAGAGCCTGTGAGGGGAAACAATAGGGTCTAGGGTTTCCGATTTTTGGAAAACAATATTACTAACGGAAAATTTTAATTGGTTTAACAAACATACATTTTTTAATTTTTTAATAAATAAAATTTAAGATTATATTGGTTCCTAACGAGTTTTCACTGCAGGTACAAATGTTTGGGATAAGGCTGCATACATTTTTTATTTTTTTGAGAACAATAAAACTTATTATAGTATGTCATTTTTTATTTTTTATTATAACTCACTATGTCATTTCAATCAATTTATTATTAGACTTGATTTTATGAGAAATGAAACAATATATGTCTCATTTTTTTTTAGAAGGTAAGGAGTCGGGGTCCTTAACTGGGCTGTATCCATCTCGGACAGACCCTATTCTAGGCGGACCAGACACTTGGAAATGGGGCTGGGGGAAATATCCCTCCAAGTGTCCCTAGTGGGGGTTGAACTTGGGACCTCAAGGATCGCAAGTGACAACCTTTACCATTAGACCATCCCTAGATGGTTATATATGTCTCATTTTTATTGTCAAATGGAGCCCAATAAATTATAAGAGGAATAGAAGTAACTAATTGAAATGTGTTGTTTGTTCGTTTCCCTTTTTAAGGATTGAATAGAATTGAAGTGAACCGAACTTGTATAGTTATATTTCAAAGCAACTACATTGAACAATTGATTTTTCTTGGTATTTTATTATTACAAAACTACTTATTAAAAATGGATATAGCCATCGGTATCAGAATTACTTATCATCAAAAGAAACGAGTTGAGCTGAATGATATTAAGTTAAACTAAAAATAAGTTTTTATAAGGTGAAAATAATAGGCCTAAAGAACACAAAAATTGTGTTAAAATGAGATATACGAGTTTACTGGGCAATTGTTTGGTAGCAGCTTATTGGGCAATTTGTTTTATCATGACTGATTTGACAGAAAATACACTATTTAGTTTAAAAATTATGTTTGGCAACAAACTTATTTATCCAGTTTTTAACCCGCGTTAGTAGCAATTAAGACCCCTTACTTAAATCAATAGTGCAATTAACCCCCTTACCTTCTAATTGTAGCAATTAAGCCCCGTACCTTTTTATTAAGGTGTAACTAACCCTCAATCGTATTTTCCGGCAAAGAAATCCAATTTCCCAGCCAAATTTACCGGAAAAGTGAAATGGTATAAACCGATTCAGACTAAATTTTACCGGAAACGTAAAATGGCTTCTAATGATTTAGATAATGACACTTTATATCAATACTCGATCTGTCAAGGCTATACTTACTATACTACAATACTGGTAATATAAGATAACTAGATATAAGAGTTAATGTAAATTTAAGAACAATTGACGAACCGTGGTGTGACAAGAAAAAAATTTGACGAACGATGCTGCGCATAAGCTTCAATATTATGTGTTTACAATCAAATGTTTATATACTCAGACGTCGAAACCAAAGGTCTACCACGATAAGCATGGTTGATCTTTCCAAGTAGAACTAATCTTCGGGAGAAAAAAAAGTACAGTATCATGTACAGATAAATGCAAGTGAATGGGCCTGTATTATAGATGAACAAATGCAGAATAATTTTTCCGATGAATTTGGTCAGAAAATTGGATTCTTTTACCAGAAAATAGGATGGGAGTTTAATTGCACCTATATCTAAACATAAAGGGCTTAATTGCAACAATGGAAGGGTAAGGGGTTTAATTACACTACACACTTAAGTTAAGGGGCTTAATTGCCCACTTTTGCCGTTTTCGACCCCAATCACCTACTAATTAACAAGCTACTCTTCATCAACGGTTACAACAACTGGTTAAATCAGCTAACAAATTCTACTAGTCAAATTAGCTATCCAAATCCATTTACAAATACTAATCTCTAGCTAAATCCCAAACCATGCAAACACGACTTTATTTCCCAATCTACATAATATCTATTTGAACATTTATCAACATATTCCAATTGTTGAAATAATCTCAATTCATTATCTTTTTTTTTTTTTTGATGGAATGGACCCCGAAGGGTCTTAGGTTGTATTAAGAGAACTCATAAAATCAATACACGCCAGGTCTACTATCTCCCCTGGCATGGAATCATCCTCCATCCACACACGATCCTGAAAATCGTATGGTTGAAGTTTAACTAAACTATCAGCTACCTTATTAGCACTCCTAGGAACATATGAAAAGGAAATAAAGACAAAATACGAAGAAACAAGTAAAATCTCTTCCAAAACAAAACCAACAGTGGAACGGATCAGCTTCTTCTTCTTAAGGCGAGCAATTAAATTTGAATTATCGCTCTCGGCTTCAATTCATTATCTTTTGTTTCTTAACTTTTTTTTTATCAATCAAAATTATGGTACTATACCATCTATCACATTCGAATTTGGATTCTCTCATTTACTCTTTAGTACAAAAGAAAAACCAAAATTTCTTTTTAAAAATTATTTAAAACACAATCTCTATTTTCCCAAAGAATCTCAAGAATTCACAATGGTCTGGTAGAAAGAAAAATGGAAGACAAATGATAAGACTCATCACATTCACACCTACATTATTAAAGAGGACGTGCTTTGTACTGCCTCTCCGATAACTAATATTCGTGTTATCTAGAGATTTAGAGAAATTGCCTATGTTTCTTCATTTTTAATTTTTTGAATTTACGAGATGAGATCATATTTTCTGTAGTAGTGGGAATATCATACCCGAGAAGATCTTGATACCTGTTTCCCTCATTTCTCCTCCATTATTAAAGTTTCAAGTAGCCAGACTCTTGCCTCTTGGTAAGCCTAAACGATAACCATATGCTGCAAAATAATCTTTGATTGTCAAACCAAAAAAATAATAATAAATTTTTTTACTTGTGCTGAACTGCTGACTGCTAAGTAAACGTATTCAAATCATGTTATATATACGGTTGGTCTACATAAATGCACTAACAAGTAACAACTGCAGCCGATTACTAGGGGGATTGAAAACCACCAAGAACGAACATCCACGAACAGTACTTCTAGCTAGGCAAATGCACCCTTAGCGCCCCTGCGAATTGATTAAGTTGGATCATCAACAGTTCTTGTACCTGTTATCACTATTGGCCAGAAAACATCACTTGTGAGGGAGTAAAGAAAGCAAATAAGATCTATCCCACTATCCCAGTGCCTTTGCAAGCATCAGGAGTATATTGAAAAAGTTGCTGGTTGGCAAGACTAGGAATCAAGGATCAAAATTTGCAAAAAAGACTTCAGAAATCTTTAAGCATTGCAAAGCAATCACCATTGAAAATCAGTTGAACTTATGAATATCAAGAGCATACAGCAAAGACATAACACAATAGTCGTAAAGACAAAAGCATTTCCATGGATGCCCAATCCATAGACTAGTTTTGACCTTCTGATTTCACTCTGATCTGATAACCATACAGACAAATTTCTGTTGAATCAATGTAGAACCAAAGACCTACTAGAGCAACTATTTTCTCGATCGACTAATAGCTACTTCGCTTCCCTATGCTTCAATCTATTGTTACATCACCATTTTGTTGAATCACCTCTTTGTTCTCAACGGATGCTTCTTTCACTTCCTCCTCTGCATCCCTCACCTTCTCTGTTACCTCTATCTGTTCTTCATCATCGGTAGAATCTTCGCTGCTCTCCGAGTCTGTTGATTCATCATTCCTTTTCCGCTCTTTCTTCTTGGCAGCCTTTTCCTTCTTCTTTTCGAGGCAACAAATGAGATTATCTAAACATGTCTCAGCATCTTCATCAGGTGACTTTGGGATGAGATTCTCAGCTACATCAGCTGGCGTTATATTGGTTTCTTCAAGGAGAGCTTTAATCACATCAAACTTTGGATGCTCCTCAATTGACAAGTAGTTTTTGGCCAGCACCTTAAACCCTTCAAAGCAGCAGTAAGATAGTTCAATATGTTTATCCATTCTTCCTGTCCTGATCAATGCTTTGTCCAACTTCTTGACATAGTTTGTTGTGAAGACCATGATCCTCTCCCCGCCGCAAGCTGACCATATCCCATCTATGGAATTGAGCAGACCTGAAAGAGTTAAATCTGAATCATTCTTCTTAGAGCTATTGTGATCATCTGTAGCTTTCTCATTGGCTTTCGCGTCTCTCTTCAACGATAGATTCACCGAGCAATCGATATCCTCCACCACAATTATAGACCTTCCCTTTGTACTGATCAAGAGCTTCTTTAACTCAGTGTTATCTTTCACAGCAGTCAGCTCAAGATCATACACATCATACTCTAGCAAATTAGCCATTGCACTTACCAATGTCGACTTACCCGTCCCTGGAGGACCGTACAGCAAGTATCCCCTCTTCCAAGCCTTGCCAATCCTAGCATAGTAGTCCTTACTCTGGCTGAATTTCAACAGATCCTCCACAATTTCTCTTTTCTTTCCGGGCTCCATGGCCAAGGACTCGAATGTCGCGGGGTGATCAAATGTGACACATGTCCATTTAGGGAGGTCATGTGTAGAAGCTTTCAATGAGTTCATATAGAGCTTTCTTGTCCTGCACCTCTCCTTAATCTTCTTCCCCTCATCTATAACATGATCCAAGTAACGTCCTGTCACAAGGTCCTTATGCTTTCTATGAAATGTGAGCTTGTAAGATTGCAATATAAGTCCATGTTTGGACAAAGGTGGTTGTCTATCCAATGCCCACCAAACTTTAACCCCGTCAAAGTTGTCAGACACTTCCTCCTGCTCATCTATGCTGAAGACTCTTTTTCCTTCCACAGGCGTGGACATCCTAAGCCTTTTTGCGTCTCTCGAGCCGTTCTCACCCAAATAAGCCTGGATATAAGAGAAACTATCATTGCGGACGAGGTGTTCTCTAGAGTATTCATCAATGTAGACATGAATATAAGGTGACAACCGGTCGTACAAGTGTTGGACATAGCTGAAAATGGAATCATGAATGTTGGAGGGTGCATATTGCCAAAGAATGGACCATACATACAGAAGAGTAGACAACATTGAACTAAAGTTTCTCCTCTTGGCAAGGGTTAGTATCTGGTTGTGCCTAGCCATCTTCTGGTTGTGGCTAGCCATCTTCTGGTTGATGGTTCAGCCTGCCTTTTCTAGAAGGTTCAAGATCAGTGAATAGAATAAGGGCCAAAAGGTGTAGAGGGACAAAGTTACTTCTTCATATGACAATATGTTAGGTTAGTCAAATTCAACTCTTTCCCCGTGGTACTGTCCTTCTCTGGCACTGCTAGCAGCACGCCACAAACCCTGCATGACCACGTACAACAGTACAAGTATTTAATTTGGTTATAGAGAAAGTGTTTCCCTGTCTTTCTTTTTTGTGTACCAAAAAAGGAAGAGATTTGGTAATTGGTACATTGGTGTTGATTCGAGCAATAACTTTCTGTGATACGAGTATTTGGTAAGAAAATATGTACCGGACAGTAACCATAAATTTGTCAAGAGATTCTATGCCCTATTTTGTTTTTGCCGGAATCTTTTTTTTTAGGGTAGCTTCTTTTTTTTAGGTTGTGCACTTGTGCCCGTTAGGTTCACCAGAACTTCGCTGCCCGACCCGGGTCGCACACACCTGATTGTGGTGGGTGAGTCTCATGCAAACCGAAGGAACTGCTAACGACTCCAACCAACCCTACATTGATTAGGGTAGCATCTTTAACGACTAAAGAGATATAAGTGACTCTCTAACCATGTGAGAGCCAAATAAGGGAAGGAATAAAATCTCCATCAACAACTGTTGAGAAGTTCAATTTGTAGAACAGACAGACAAACATGCCCCAGTTTCAGAAACACTATCACCCCGACTAGAGATTTAAAATGAGATTCATATCTGCATGCTATTGATGGAAAACAGGCTAAAAATACAGGATAATGTTTAATGTTACACAGTTGAACCATATCAACCTTTTCTTAAATAGGGAGGATGGTTCAATTACAACATGGTAACGTAGTTCCACTAAACACATAATATATCAACAGCCCAGCCAACCCTACATATCATTTTTATCATTGAACAAAATTTAAGAACGGGGCTTCTCTAGGAACTAAGCCACAGTTTCATGTCAAACTAGTGTACATGGAACATACTAAGCTTCCAACAATCACCATATCCAGATTGATTTCTCTATCAATAACCTATATCCGAAACTAAAGTCTACCAATTCCTCTGCACCATATGACCCCTTGCAGATAATCAGGAATAAATTGCACAACAGGAACTTCCTTAATGATCTCACATGAAGGTATGAAATCCCGATGAGCCAACGTAGGTAGAACAAAGTCTATCGCATGGGCTCGTTTAAGGAACTCGCAATTTTCATTTTATCGTACAAACTGAGTGCCCTGGAAACAGAAAAGAAAAAGAAAAGCTTCACGCTTAATCAGGGAAGACGTTACCTATTCACCTTTGAGGTCGTCATCCTTTACTAAAGCACTAGGTCCATCCTCAAAACCAGGACCTGGGGCTAGCTCATTAAGATCAAGAAACTGCCTCTCACCAACCCCATTCAGATCATCTAAGGCCAGATTCTCGGACTTATCTTGGGTTGGGTTCTCGTCTTTTTCAATGGACACGGCAGTAGGTTGATCAAATTCTCTTTCCAGCCCTTCCTCATTATCATCAAATTCTTGACTATCCATGGAGTCATCAACATTTTCGGTCCCATCAGAGTGCCTCTCAGATGTGACCCCCCTCCTAGGTCTTGTTGACTCATTCTCTGACTCAGAAAACTCGTACTGCCGATAATCTATGCGGTTTCTTGTGGCGCGGTTACTGCGCCTCAAACCTGACTTGATATCATCAACTGATCTCAATTTAGTTTCTCGGCGAGTCCGGCCATCGAGTCTCTCATGCCGTGCTCTCGGTTGATCACTGTCTTCGCTCATGCTTGAAGAATCTTCATCCTCTTCTTCTCCTTCTTCCACGTCATCTTCTCCGTTTTCCTCGCTCCAATGATATTCCTCATCTCCTTCCCCCTCCGAACTGCTGGTCAATTTCTTCCTTTGTTTTCGCTGCCTTAAATATTCCTCATCATAGACAGCTTCTCCAACAATGTCGTCGTCACTATCATAGGCTCCATCTTTCTCCAAACCAGATCCAACAAACTCTTTCTGAGCATATCTCTGAGGTCTTAGTCTCCTCCTATTACTGTGAAATTTGTAGTAAAATATCAGATGATCAAAAACTTCAGAAACAAAGGTAAGCACCAAACTTGCAAGATTGACAACTAACCTACGATCCGGTACCCCGGAGTTGTAATCATCATCGGCTTCACCATTATTGATAAGGGATGGGGGACGGAATGTCACATGCAGGCTGGAATGGGAAGAGTCATGCCATCCACCATTGGCTGATGGTGCTGATCTGGAACCTTCTCTTCCAGATGCATGCTCTGGAGATGGCTGTTTGCGCCTGTTTTGAGAGATGCCAGAAATTATTAGCCATATATCAAACAGCGCATAAGTCATACAGGGCTACAAAATATGCACACTTTGCTGGAAGTTTACATACTTTGTCATCTTAATGGCTTCATTGATTGAGCGATCAAAATCATCTGTCAACCAAAATAAACAAGATTACTCATCAATCAACATCTGGCCATTAATGGTCAAGTCCAAAACAGCAACAACAACAACAACAAGATAGCCTCAATCCCAAAACTGATTGGGGTGGCTAACATGGGCCAAAACAGAATTCAAAGTAATATCAAAGCAAAAAAAGTGGTAAGCAGAATAAAAAAAAAAAACTATAAAGAACCAGCAAACAGCAGAAGTGTTCTTTTTCAGTTATCATGCCAAAAAACCTACACTTTCCATAATCATATGATCAGCCGCACCACCAACAATTTGAGGCACAGAAACATGCAAACATTCCCAATATCAAACATGACAATGGCCTTCCAAGATGACCCATAAGCCAGGCCGGCAACATAACATTCTTCCTAAGTACAAGAGCCAGACTAATATATAAACCTTAAAAAACCTTGTGTACTTCAAGAAGCTGCATGTAGAAGATGAC
>ONZK01001973.1:273071-289350 GCA_900322385.1 Pharnaceum exiguum | reverse complement strand
GGGGGGGGGGAGCTATGCTGCATGAAGTGATCTCTACTTAGGCCCAGCAATAGTGTAGAAACAAACAGATGCAAAATAACCATCACAATATAAATGAGTAAATGACAAAGCAAGTAAAGAAATTATACATCAAGTTCCTTACCAAATGTGTACGAAACAGGTTTTCTGCCACGAAGGGAGCGCCCGGCAGCAAGGCCATCCACGGAAAAATTATCCAGAAGAAGAGCCTGCCTCTGTTGCTTTTTAAGCAACTTTTCTTTTCTCTGTCGGGAGAACAAGACAAAGTGAGGCCTTGAAATTATTAAAGACCGGCAGTAGTATGCAAGCACAAATCAATCTACCACCAAATTTTGAACAATGAAAGTTTAAAAAAGGTTCTGAAGAATTCACACCTTGTGAATTGTCTCAATCTCTGGAAGCATATCATTCCTCAACTTCTTTCCGAGGGAAGCTTCTGTTCGGTTTTTACTGGAAAAAAGCTTCTCCTGTAGGCACCAAATAAGAACTTCAGCAGGGAAGGGACGGAGAATAGAACATACACCCCACCAATAAAAAGAAAAGAAAAGAGGGAGAGTCAGAGGAAAGGAAGGAAGTAGAGAGAGCTCATACACACGGACACAACAGAACCATACTATCTACCTGTTCTGGAAATAATAGCCAAAAGAGACGCAACATAAAAGCACAGAAAATATGTCATAGAACCCATAAAAGGAAAAAAAAAATCTACGATCACGCAGTCCAAGAACAATTGCACCTAAAGAGTTCTCATAAAGCACTATGGATCTACCCACAAAGCCGCAAATCCATAGATGACAGTATCTCATTGAGATTACTTGACATAAGGCTTCGTATATGTTAAGATGGTGACACTCTTAGGCTTGACACAGTAAGACTAACACCGTCTTCTCCGGAGACACGAGTCCCAAACCCATTTGGGTGATTAAAGGTTAGCAAGGAAGAAACTGAATCCACACCAAAAGCAAACGCACATGTGCACACACGTACCAGTTTTTGCACACCAAGTATCACGGCCTACCACGCAACTATCCTACTTACTCAATCACAAGGGAAAAAAGGTGATAGTAGAAAGGATCAGTTCTAATAATGCTTTATATTCGCTTACACGAAGCTTGTCTAAAGATATTCTATGACAGGATATGATATCTTCGCAGGATCTCCGTTAATTTCGGAACCACTCCACATGCACACCACCTCTGTGGAAGGGCTACGGATGCAAATAATTGATTACACTTGTTTTTTTTCCAATAATAATTAGTGGGTGTCGTTTTTCATATTGCTCTTCTTGCACAAGGTAACTCTTCCCACACAAGTTCATCTTCTGTACAAATCATCAATTTGCCAACATGCTACATGAGTACATGTAGCTTTACGTACCCCACGCCCCTACCCCCCTCCCCCCCTCCCAAAAAAAAGAAGAAGAAGGAAATGAAGACCGAAATGAATACTTACTCCAACATCAATGAATTCATCCAGATTTGTCGCTACTGTTTCCCACTCATAAGTTGTACTAGGAAAAACATTTGAACCCCTTGTCTTTCCTTTCTTGACCTCAACTTTTCTGATCTCTCGATACAGCCTGTGGCCTATTGCTTCATCATCTTCATACCTGCAAAATGAAACTTGATTTCTTACGAGGCCTCAGAGCAAATGTCAAACCATATCAGCTTAAAAAAGAAAAACTTGCAATATAATACTAAAGAACCCATAACTGAAACAAATAACATTGTCAAAAGAACAATAGGATATTTCATTGCTAAGTCAGTTGTAATACCAATAGGATATTCCATGTGAATCACCGCCAATACGATCTTTACGAAATGCTGAAAGCTGAATGCCCTGTTTGAGTGAGTTTTCCATATAACTCCGGATGTCTTCTTGCTGCAGATATCAAGCAAAACCAACAAATGTACTGTAAGTATCTTGACTCTCAAAAGCTAATCCAAGCCTAGAGACAATGCTTAAAAAGATAGCATATAATAATCATACTTGCATCCTAATTACTAATGATGAAATAAATCACAGACATATTAATCATTTCAATGGACTAAGAATTAAGCTCGTTCCATGTAGCCATTCAAAAAGCGAATGAATTGAACTTTATGTAAAATGCAGCGATTTTCTACTTGTGCACAAGAAGTAATTAGTAATACCTCCACACGAATATCACAAAGTGCTTTCAATATTTTCACACGAACCCCAGGTTCAAGAGTCCTATAAGCTTCAATCTCAGACCTACAGATCACAACAGCCAAAATGGTCAGAAACACAATGTAAGAAGAAGAAGTTCCAAAAACAATTTAGAACTCACCCTTGGGAAGCAACTATGGGTAAATCTCCCTCAGCAACCTGGAAAATAATAATAATAGAAGCATTAAAGGCAACCGAACAATAGAGAATCATCGAAGGCCTATTAAACACCAACTGTGCACAGTAAGTACCCAATGCCACCAGTCTCTCAATTTTCTACACAATACGGTCACCCATGTGTCGTGCCCACAAGCCATTCTGATAACTGGAGGAATCGCCTACATCACAAACAAAGCCTATAAGCATCTAAAAGATGTACCAGACATACAGACAGTAAAGATTAATAAAGAAAACCAACCATTCGAGCAGTTAAACCAGCATTAGCATGTCCAGAAGCAGTAAAAGAGAGGGAAAATATTATCAGACTGAACTTCACTATAAAAGCACTCCCAAAATGTAGGAATACATCTCGAGAAAGGGAAAAAAGCATTACCAGCCTTCCAGTTACGCAAGTTACCTTCTCCAATAAAACTTTAAATGAACCCAGAACTTACTAGATATAGAGTGGAAAGCCATAGAATATTCAAATGGGCCAAACATATCAGGGCCAGCCAAAACAGAGTAAATAAGGGGAAACAGGACAAAGACATGTCATGACCAGTAACCTACGCATCAGTAGAACTCACTCAACTCAACTTGCAAATTTTTTATTGCCATGGCATTCATTTACGATTCAAAAAGCACAATTAACAAGGAAATCTGGTCGATCTAATAGTCTTCTTGCAAGAAGTTGATACTCTGTGGTAACAACCTAATCTGCAAAGTACAGCACATGAGGAGAACTTAACATATGAATGGGAGATTGATATCCCAGGGATTAATAATAAACAAACTAGCTAAATAAACCTCAGAACTCTAATTTGAAATCACTAGAAAAATAACAAGGTATGGAAAGACTGACTTCCAAGTGTAAGGGCCTTGCAACAGTAGCCACCAGCATATGCTTGTCAAAGAGCACAGACATCTCCATATTGTGACAAAAGGCAGTAATGTTCCCGATAATATTCCAGTACATAATGATGTTCATGTATTTCTTAGGGTTGAACAAAGACAACACAATTAAGCTCTATCATTCATAAGCATGACATCATGAACAAACCCTATTTCCTGTCAATGAGAAATCTCCCTCCACCCCCCACTCATAGAACAAGACTATACAGACTAGCATTTGTTTCATTGTCCACAGAGTATGGCAGCTTAGGAGATATGGCTGGGTATCAAGGAACCAGAACCATTTGGGAATTTGCTAACATCCACCAAGAAAAACATCAAACTTACAGTAACAAAAGATTTATGCCTGGCGTGGTACAGAATCACACATTAGTACCGATTCTCAAAGCAAAAGCAACACACGAGCAAGCCACATATTGCAAACACACTGATACAGTCTGGACACTGCAATACAACTAAACGGCAATTATCAGATAAAAGTGAACTCTACCTCAATGTAAATCAAACATGCCACACCAACAGCTGCAACATAATTACCACTACACATAGAACCCACGAGAACTACCAAAACGCAACTTGTAGTTCCAATAAAAAAGCCTTAAGCTTCCACTCACATGCAAGCAATGCCCACAAATAAGCACGAGCTTAAGCTAGCAAAGAGCAAAAAAACACCAACCTTTAACAAAGGAATGTGAATATCACCCAACGTATCATTCGGTGCAAGCAATGCAGACTCCAATTCCTCAGCACTGAACTCAACCGGAAAGTTCAAGAGCGGCCCAAATACCTAAAAACACAAAACCCAAAAGAACACTCACATTAACCTCAAAACACCTTAAACAATCCATTTCACACACCAACACAAAAAAAACAAAACCTCAACTCACATGAAAGAAATTAAGCACGGAAGCCAATTCCCACATGGACCGCAATTCCCACCGCGGCATTTGTTCCAATGTAGGCTCATTAACCAAAGGAGTAACCACCTTACTACATTGCTCTTTCCCCTCACTTCCACCTTCCTCACCACCAAACCCTTCTCCCTCACTACCCTCACCTTCCTCCACAACAACCACCTTCACAACTTTCTCCTTTTTCACCACCTTCGCCCTCCGCTCTATTACCGGAGGGTCCACATACTTCGGTGGCTTCGCCGTGCACGCCCTTGTGGGCCTTTCCCTCTTAACAAACACATTACCACCATTACTACTACTACCACCATTATTATTCTTCCTACTATTACTACCACTAACATTATTACTATCAACACTAATATCACACTTTCCACTAACACTACCACTAGCACCCTCCACAGGGTTACTATTCCCTTCAGGGTTTTCGGGTTCCGGTGCCGGGGCAACCCCATTGGGTTGGATCGGATTATCCATGATAAAACTATAGGATCAAAATACAAAAAAAGACTAATTAAGTAACTTTAGACAAACAAACACTAAGTTTAACAAAAAGATCATATCTTTACAATACCCAAATGAGGAAAACTCAAGTCAAGCTTATTAATATCAAAAACCCACCAAAACCCACTTAGCTTAACCTCTCTTATTATCAATATTACCATCATCTCCCATCACATAGCTACTTTTCCTATGTGGGTTACTCTCTCTGTCCTAAGGGGGAAAATGGGCAGGAGAAAAAGAAGGGAAAAAACCCCAGAAAATGAAAAAGATTAAATCTTTATTAATGGGTATGTTTGATCTTTAGCTAAAAAGGCTTTTGGTGAATTTGGGTTTTTTAAAAATTTTTATTTTTTGGGTTTGGTTTTGTATTGTTTGGTTTGGTTGTTTTTTCTGGGGTTAATTCAATTGTGGGGAGAGTTGTAAATAATGTTGTGTTTGTTTGTGGACTGAAATATGTTTTTGTGTTTTTTTTTTTTAAGTTTTATTGTTTTTGTATTTTTATTGTTGGGAGGTGAAAAAAGGGTTATTAGGGTAACTGGGGAAAAGGAAAGGTAGCGTCTTGGAAAAACACATAGGGGCAGGGCAGGGCAGGGGCTAGGGGCAGAGGGCAGGAGAGAGAGTGGAATAGGCTTTGCCTTTGGGGGGAAAGGAAAGACTGGTGAGACTGTGAGAGGAAGGGTTTTGATGTTTTTTTTTTTTTTTTGGGTTTGGGTTTTGGACTTTTGGTTTTTCTTTTCCTGTTTTTTCTATGTTCTGTCTTCCTGTCTATGTAGCTCAGCTATGTGCCTATGTACAATTTTTGGTTCAGACTTTTTTATATGGTTGACTGATGAGTGTAGTGTGTAGACTGTAAAGTCCCTCTATAAGGTTGACCGAAGACTGAGACAGACAACTTTCATTATTTTTCAGCAAACTGGTAATAATATGGCCACCATCTCTACAAGAGAAAAGAGAAGACACCTGCCTGACTGCCCCTATAGTTCCTCATGTACTGCAAATCTTTAGTACACCGGATGAATTATAATGATTTACGTTGTAATGTTTTGTAAAAACCACAGGTATTCATATCTAAGAATTGGAGATAAGTAATTATCACTAATATCTTACCCTAACCAAGGCAATGGAAGACAAAAATTGTTGTTAACTAGCCGATCAATTGTCGTTTATACGTTATAAGATTGTAGTAAGTTATTGATCATCATGATCGAAGTTGAAAGATGGTAAAAAAGAAAGGACCAAAATTAGAGATTTAAATTTGTCAATTGCCAAACCATACTAATCACTGGCTTGGAAATTCATAAATTGAATTTCATCTAGTCACTAGATAAGTTTTGGATTTTAATTAGATCATAGATTAGTTGGTCATAATGAAAACTAGAATAACCCAAAAGTTGCTAGCAAATGCAACAAAAGAATAGAAATTTTAGATATGGCGTTCTTTGTTCTTTCAATAATTTCCCCCCCTAAAACGACAAGTAAGGATATAAATGTTGATGGCATTATTCAAGAGACTCTTATTCAATTCATATCTATTTAGTATTCTAGCATTAGTTTTCTGAATATATCGACAGCAAAAAGCTCTGTAATCATCTTCATCGCAATACGTGACAGAAAGATTTACATGTACAAAAGTCCGTGGAATGTGGACCAATGAAATTCCTGCAAAAATCTGCACCTACATCATGAGCAAAACACAGAATGCCAACACAAGCATGAAACAATTGTACAACAAATGCTTGCTCAACTGAGTTGCTTGTGAAGGTGAAGGTGGCACTTCAGGCGCAGGGGAGGTGGAAACATCCGTTGTGTTTTCTTTTGAGCAAGTATACTTGCACCTACTAGGACGAACAACTCTATATACTCCACTGCTAGCCAAGACATAAACATCTTTGTTGAGGTCTTCACCAAATGAAAATACATAACCTAGTGAAGGGCTTGAGCTTCCTGGTACAGAGCTGCATTGCATGGGGGTGTCTGCAGCACAGCTGAAGGGTAGGGCACTAGTGGTGAAATTACCGCTGTTTTCAGGGAATTCTGTGCCTTCCCACACGCCACCTCCATATAAATCAGCATACAGGTACCTGAAAATTGGTGTATAAGAGCAGAAGGATTAGAAAGCTTATCTTCCTGGCATCAGGTTGGCTGAAAGTTGCCTTTTCGAGTTGCTGGTTCACAGGGGACTATAGAAAAGAAAGGTGAAAAAGTTTTCGCAATCTTTTCGTCCTTGCTCAGAATTTCGGATAATGTATAGGAAAATGTTATATGCTAAACAAACTCCAATTTATGAATCTTACTCACCTTCCATACATGCAAGGGTCTGTTTGAGACCGGTAGAAATAACCACCAGTAATCGATGCTGATCGTTCTTTTGACTCCAGAGTAGAATGGTTGTAACCCATCACTGAATAAATGGGATGTATGGAGTTAACTGAAGTGTTTCCTCCTGGTGAGGTCTGAGGAGTGTAAATATAGGAACCCTCATAGACACGCCAACCATAGTTTCCGCCCTTCGTGATTATGTCCACCTCTTCGTACATGTCCTGAAGCAAGCAAGGTTATATTCACGTGTAAGTTTCTGTATGTATGCTTACTTTGGAGTTGGAGGGTAACAGATTAACAGTGTAACAGAAAGTGGGAACAGAAGTTATCTGACATTGAAGACACCACCAGGATGTTACAATTCCCTCTTGAAGGTGGATTTGAAGGTTATAGAATCAGATTGACAAATAGCCTTCTTACAGTACAGTATAAGATGCAACAGGGAAAGCCAAATTGGCTGCAAAGAATGATTGAGATTCAAACCTGACCAACATCCGCACACATAAAGTAAGAAGGCCTTTCAGCATCAAAACTGCATCTCCAAGGGTTTCTAAGTCCCAAAGCCCATAATTCTGGTTGCAACTCATTATCCTCAATGTATGGGTTATCTTTTGGAATAGTGTAGTTTCCCCATAAACTTTGTTTACTTATTGTCGCTGCACCTACAAAAACAGTGAATATCAAGCGTCAGAAGAAATATACACCAGCAACCAAGTAGTCAAAAACTTCAGCGATTTCAAGCTCTATGCTTGTGTCACACAGATGTGCTTCACCTTATCTCCTAATGCTACACAATAGAGTGCTTTCAGAAATTAAGAAGTACAAAAAGCAAAAGCTCAGGCAATACACAACCTTCTGCTGCTGTCTGCAAATAAGAAGGCTGAGGTATCACCCAGCATGCGCATTAATTAACTGTCGCACAGAGTGATGAGAAAGAAGTTCGAGTATGCCAACAGAAAGTAAATTCAAGACTCACTTGGAATGTCATTGACATCAAATCTCATAATTTTTCCAAGCAATGATTTCTTGTTTTGTGAAAAATTGTAAGGATCACCACTTCCTCCTCCATCTCCCATCATGAAGTATAAATACCCATCTGGACAAAAAATGATTTGTCCACCATGATGAGATGTGAAAGGCAAGCCCATTGTGAAAATACGTCTAACTTCTGAAGGATTTGCTGATGTTGCCTGCACAGATCAGAAAGTGTTAGCCACTTTTATGATGGCGTGAATTCGTCTCAGGTACATGAATTTACATGGTGCAATTCAACCTCCCCACCAAGAGGTCTAGATCTCTTCTGTGTAAGTTGATAAATTGAAAGGTAAACAAGAGGTTGTCCACTTAAGCTTACCATGGCTGGCTCGGAATTAGTACCATTAACAGTGAACTCAGCAACAACGCTTTGGAATTGGCATGGTGGAGCACCATTATCAGGTGGTAACTTGGAGGGGTCACAGTCGACGTCTGAATTACATGCACAGCGTCCTGCGCATCCTGGCCAGGATGTCTTATCACAATTGAATGAAGCAAAGAAACGACCATTTTCAGCGAACTTTGGATGAATAGCTATGCTCATCAGTCCAAATTGTGCATCAAAATGTACAATATCACTCAAATCAAGGAAAGGACTTGATTCATCTAGCTCAATCACTCCACCTGTTCCTTCAACTGGGATTGTAGCCAACCAAATCTTTCCTTGTTGGTTAGAAAAGAAAGCATGTTTGCCATCAGGATGAGGCGCCATATCAAGGTAAGATCCATTCCCAATTTTTTCGAGACATAATCCAGCTGGGGCACTAGGGGATACTGTGGAATTGAAAGAAACAGGACCTCCACTAAAGCACAACGAATTATCGGTGGATGCTCCACCAAATGCATTGCAAAAGTCAGTTTTTGATTGCCACATATCTGTGATCTTGGTCATATTGGAACTTACAGTTGATCCAGCTTGACCTTGTAATGAAGGTGAAAACGGTGAATTTAATACAGACACATTCACACATGTATCCCATACTTTCGAGCAGAAGTTGCTCTCTGCTTGATCGGATTGAGATGAAGTTTGTGTGACGGTAGAGTTGCACAGGATTGGAACTGGACGGGCTTCACCTTCAACTCTGAACAACTCCGCGGAGAATTGATCACACCTCTGCATTGATAAGTATACACACAACAATAAGATTATGGAACTTCCAGGCACAAAGTTGCTCCAAAACCCATATTATGGACATAGCTTTCTGAACCTGTGTTTCTTCACTTGTTCAAATGTTAAACTAAAGAAATAATTTCCATTAGAAGGTTACTGTTCTTACCGCACAAAGAAGTGATTTCACATTTGAAGCACAGGCAGGATCAGATATGCTCATAGCCTGAAACTGCTTCTGCAGTTGCCCATCTTGTGTGGCATTGCAGCATGAATTTCCAGTGTAAGGGCAAAACTTCAAAGGGCTCTTCAATGTAAGAGGATAGCCTGAACCAAAACTAACTTGATCAAATACCAAAATGTGAAATCAAAAGCAGCAGCAGCGACAACAAGAAGTCACAACAGATAGTTTTAGCACTAGTCTATAGAACAATCGAGAATGAAAAGACATTCAGAGAACTAACCTGAGTCAATGCATAGAGGATGAGATAGCAGATTATCAGCAAGAAACAACAAGCTGAGGACAAAGAAGCCAATAGCACTACCAGTACCCATTATAGACAAAACACCTAAAACGGTCAAAAATCTGTAATCCTAGGAACTATCTTATAAAGCCTGCCATTCATCAACTCTTTGAAAGTCAAAGGATAGTGACAAACTTATGACTGGTGGAAAACTGGCAAAGCATGATAATTTTTATACAAGACTTGATCTTTCTGGATGTTGAAATCTCTGCCCATATCAGGTCCACGCTCATCTATCTGTATCATCCACCTATTATTGGTACCATTAAAAATGTCATAATCTTCCCTTGATACAACTCAGCTCACAGAAAAGAATCCTTTTCCTATTGGAGACTTATTGCCTTCCAACCCAACAACCCAACCCAAAATTATATCCATTTGACCTTTTCCTCACAATTTGATTAAAGAACTATACTATGTGAGACTAGGCTTTGACTTACTCTCCACTTTTAAGAGTTGAGAAGAAAAACAAGAACTGGTTGGTAGTTGAGGAAAACACTCAGAGTTACTGTTTTGCTTCAAACCCAAGTTGCTTCATTAGATTTGGTTGGTTCATTGGGTCTTGGTATGGCACAAGTCAATTGCTCTTACACTACATAGTACTTTAAGTCTATAATAATATTATCATTTATGCAATCTCATTATTGCAATGACAGTATGGTCTGAATTAAATGAGCACATGTGAAGAGAAACCCATCCACTTGCAGTTAGTTCATAGCTGAAAACTTTATGTTTCTACCAATCTCAAAACTCACAAGAATAGAACAGTAAGGGAAACTAAATCCAAAAAGGAAAAAGGGGTGAGCAAATGGCTGACCTCATGAAAACCAGATGGACAAATACAGATTACCACCACCTGTAAAAGTCAAGATAAAAGAATTAGCTGCATGCAAATTATGCATTACTAAAAAGAGCTCACTTTATGCTACTTTAGCTGCTTTTACTGATGCCCAATATCGCATTCATACTATTCTTATCACTTGTGACATTAATCTAATGAAAATTTTGACAAATATGGAAATGGGTCAATAGGCATGGTTGAGTGATCAACTTTTGCGTAAAGATTTTTAGTTGTTGACCATGAGAGCGGGTGGGTTTCACACTGACATACGTTTACTCTTGAAAAGGTTCAGTAAAGTCAAATGCAAGAAATTATTCAGCTTATCAGTTCAATATGTTCATATAAGTTCTTAATGAGAACTTATGAAGTAGTAATTCTTTTTTTTCTTTTTTGCCTTGAGGATTTCCATACTGATGTCCAGTTAAGTTATGACCAAAAATGTCCTGCTTTGCATATGACAACATAAATCTGAAAAACTGAAATAGAGGTGTAATAAAATCAGCTACAATGTTTTGAACAAATCACAGAAAGTGGGAAATGGCAATGTACAATTCAACATGAGCAACAAAACACAAAAGAAGATAATCTGACAGTCGTCGCTTAACCACATGCATAATAGAATAGGATGATGAAGAAGCAGGCTGAGGTCTTTGACTCTGGAAACCAGATTGAGTATTCTCAGTGCATGACATATTGCAGCGGCTTGGATGAACAATTCTATAAACGCCAGAGCTAGTCAGGATATAGATATCTTTCCTATTATCTTCACCAAAGGATAATGTGTACCCGATAGCAGCAGCAGTGCTTCCTGGCATAATATTGCACTTCAATGGAGAATCATTTGCACAAGTCAAGCGCATCTTTTTGTTGCTAGTGAAGTTACCACTATTTTCAGGAACTTCATTGGCCACCCAAATTGCATTTGCATATACATCTCCATACAAGTACCTGGAATTTCATCAAAGAAGATGTAAAGATGAGATAAAATCAACCAATCACTGCAAGACAATGTTCTAACGACACTTCACGGTAATATCTGTATGTTCCTTCTAAATAGTTTGCAAGCAAGAACAGCAAGAACTGGTTCTGCATACAATGTATGTTGTCTGACCAAAGTTCCCCCCGCCCATCTCTCTCACTTGAGCCACTATGTAGCCATAGTTGATGTACAATCATCTCATTCAGTAAGAAAAATTGAAGTCAAACTGCGCTCACCTGCCATACAGGCAAGGATCACTTGTGGAGCGATAGAAGTATCCACCAGTAACGGAAGAAGCACTTCCTCCTGCATCATCTTTGCGGGTATATGTCATTACAGGGAATATGAAGTTAAAGGCGTCAGATGTCACGTTCCCTTGCCGTGGCTCTCCAGCGTGAGAAAGAAATGGCCCCTCATATATAGGCCAGCCATAGTTTCCTCCTTTAGTAATGATGTCCACCTCTTCATATAGATCCTGCAAGAGTTGGTAACGAACATGAATCATTATGACCACATCGAATGGAACAAACAGAAGATTTTAGCGTCTGAACTCTGAAATAACATTAACAACTTTTCACCAGAGAGAGTTATAATTAATGTGATCAAGACTAAAGCAGGTGACATGATGCTACCAAATTATGCTCGCCTGTGTCGGTAGATAGTAGAAACTATCCAAGGATGCATCCATCTCATGTTTCATACTTTTATCCATCATGCAGTAGTTGATATTTAAGAGAATTTTTTTTTTGGAGTAGCTTAAGCCATCACACATTGACCATCGTTATATATCTTCTTATAGTAAATGACTAAATGCTGCACAATTGCTGGTTCCTTTCAGTGCAGTATAAGTGTATAACCCATTGTAGAATTCCTTTCATAGGGCAATGTCCAATATGAACCAAGTTCTCAAAGAACAACAGGAAGAAAATATTCCATGATCACCTCATAGAAGTACATTAACATCTCATGTCTAAAAGAAACTACCCTTACCTGCCCCGATTCACCACACATGAAATAAGAAGGTCGCTCTGCATCAAAACTACAGCGCCACGGGTTTTTCAAGCCCATTGCCCAAATTTCAGGCAGAAGCTCCTTGTCTTCATTATAGGGGTTATCAGCCGGTATCAAGTAGTTTCCCCATAAGTTCACTTTGTCCGTTTTTGCTGCACCTGAAATCAAAACAAGGCCACCATATTTATTACTGACAATGCTAAGCAAATTAGTATCATATTTCATTCTAGATTGAGCAAACTTAGGACAAGAAGTCTAGTACAACAAAAATTGTTTGATAGCAAAGGTGCTAAAAAAGACGGTAACCACAATTGACTATGAGAGGAAGAAAAATAGGCTTGCAACTGTTTTCCTGGAATAATAAGAGTAAAAGCAATGATAGTACTAACTTGGTATCTTATCAATATCAAGTCTCAAAATCTTTCCAAGCAGAGACTTTTTGTTCTGTGTAAAACCGTACTTATCATAGTCTTGCATCTCATATGACACCATAGCATACATGAAACCGTCAGCAGGTCCTATGATAATTTGCCCAGCATGACCTTTATGAGATGGAAGGCCCATTGTAAATATCCT
Source organism: Pharnaceum exiguum (assembly GCA_900322385.1). Classification (NCBI taxonomy): domain Eukaryota; kingdom Viridiplantae; phylum Streptophyta; class Magnoliopsida; order Caryophyllales; family Molluginaceae; genus Pharnaceum; species Pharnaceum exiguum. The sequence continues at coordinate 276,263 of ONZK01001973.1, read as the reverse complement.
TCTCACTTCTGACGGGTTTGCAATTTCGGCCTGGGAAACAGATGCCAAAAAAAATTATTAAAACGTTTTCTATCAATCACCAAATGAACCATGGAAAACTTCATGCAAGCATCTTTCAACAAACTCTGTATCAGATTTCATTTTCTCAATTATAGACCAATCAAAAGATCCCACTCTACCGGTATCCTTTTGTTGGTTACTAGATCAATAAAGAAATCTGGAGTCTGTATACTGTCTGAAGATGAAATAGTTGAGTAGGTTTAATGTTCTATTGGGAAAGCATAGAAGTGTCTCATAATGTAAACAAAAAAAGGAACATTGAGAAGATTAAATACCACAAAACTGTATATCCACTTACATGTGAAGGATCGGATGCAACTCCACTGACACTGTACTCTGCAATAACGTTGTGATACTGGCAAGGGGCAGTGTCACTTTCAGCAGGCAGTCTAGCAGGATCACAATTGGCTTCTAGATTACATGAACATCGTCCAGAACAGCCAGAGTGCTGGAGCTTGTCACAATTATAAGATACAAAAAATCTCCCATTATTGGCATAGTTTGGATGAAACGCCATGCCTAATAAGCCAAAAGTGGTCTGAAAAAGAACCCGATCACTGATGTCAAGAAAGGGTTTAAACTCATTGATGTCCAATATTCCTGTAGAACCTTGAACTGGAACAACAGCCAGCAATATCTTGCCATCTTGTCTGGCCAAGAATATACGGTCTGAACCATCCGGATGAGCTTCCATAGTTACATAAGAACCGTTTGCAATTTTCTCTATGCAGACTCCCTTGATGGGAGAAGAATCTTTTTTAAAGCTCAACAGAACCGATTTGCCATCGAAGCAAGGTGTTCTGTCATCAGGTGAGCCACCAAATGCCCCACAGAAATCGTTTTTAGACTTCCATTTGTCAATCAGCTTAAATGGAAAAGGAATAGAATGGATTTTGCCTCCGAATTGCTCCGGTGAAGAAAAGGGAGAACTGTAGATGGGTACATGAGCACATAATTCCCAGACCTTTGTACAGAAATCAACTGTCGAGTTGCACAAGATTGGAATGCTTCTTAAATGTGTATCAATGTTAAAAAGTTGAGCAGAGTATATATCACATTTCTGCAAGTCATGCACACGACAACAATTTAGATGAAGCAGCATGGATTAGTTTATACCCCAAGAGCTTACTGTTTGTACCACATACCCTCCCAACCAAAGATAAGCAGATAACAATAACAAATCTAAAACTATACGCTAAATGTTGGGAGATAGGCAACCATTTCTTTAAAAACATGCAATGCCTAGTCCTTCGCATACTTGAATACAAATAATTCTGAAGAGACCACCGTCAACCATAATACTGATTACTGAGAGCTATTATAGTTGTCAGGTTATGCTCTTTACCGGAAAGTTCGAGTTAATACCTATGAACACAAACTAACAACAGAGTGACATATTACCGCACATAAGATTGATCTCATGAGAGCTGCGCATTGAAGTTCAGATATATTCATAGCCCCAAACTGATTCTGCAGGTCAAGGTCTTCAGCAGAGTCACAACAAGCTGACCCATTATATTGACAAAATTTCAGAGGAGCATCGAGCTTGGAAGGTGTCCCTGATTGGCAAAGATGGTCTCAGTGATATTAGTTTTAGTTTCCAGAAACAGAAGACTCAAAATAAGAGATAGAAAAGTACATACTTGAATCAGTACAGAGGGGGAAAGCCAAACAATAAAAGGGAAGCAAGGAACAAGCAAACACTAACAGAATGTTACTAACAGCAGCCATATTTTAAGAGATCTGAAGACTGAACCAAGCATAAATACTTGCAATGACGTAGTTGTGCAGCATGCTTATTTAAATATAAAGTAACAACTCCGGAACAAGTAAAGAACTCACCCTTTCAAACTTTTGATCTTTGTGCCAGTAACAGTCCCTAGACAATCATAGGAATTTGTAATTGGCTGGTTGCTTATGCATCCTGACCAAAAAAATATTAATCATGAATGGGCGGTGCATATGGATCTCTAATCTCATAATATAAGCACCCTGCTATCTTTCAGGAATTAGATTTCCCCCCTGGCTTTTGTAAATTAACGTAGGACACCAACAGCTTCAGATACCTCGTAAACTGAATCCTCGTACCTTGCCAAGACAAAAGCAGAGTTCCAGCAATTTGGGCAACGTTAAAGACCTTTTGGAAGACAGGAAATTAACGTTAGATAGCTTATGTTTGCTGGATGCACACAAAATGAACAGTGCATTGATCAACCTTTTGCACTTTCTCCTAACCAAGTAAAACCAATCCAGCTCATCACCACCTCAAACAATGAAACAGTGAAAGATTATGCATAAAATTAACCTGATCCCAAGAAATTATATCCTAGCAGAATTCAAAAAAGGCCAAGTTCTCAGCTTAAAGTATTGTGAAACACGATCTTCTAAGTTTTCACAATAGAATTTCTTATTACTCAGCACGCATCATTCACACCATTAAAAAATGGCACGGGTGCATCAAGTGCTATTATTGTATGCTTATGCTTACCAGAACTCCAGAAGCAGGCCTCGAAAATGATGTACTAAACAATGGATAGTATTCTGGAATTTTCTAAAGTGTCTGCAGTCAGCTACTCTCAGCTTCCACATCACTGAAGAAAAAGAAAGATTAAGAAGCATGAAACAGAATACTGAGCCTTAACACATTGTATGAAAAATGCAGAGAAGAAATCACAATAAGATGCCTGAAAGTTATACTGGAAATATACAAGGGACTGTTGAGATTTTCATCAAAAATTGTTCCAGCTTGGCGTTGTTTAAGGTCAGTCCCCATCATTCCAAAACCCGGGAAAAGAATACTAGCAAAAAAAAAAGGAACAGAGCAACATCCGGTAGCTGATTCGCTGCTTCATGAATTCTCCTCTGCATTTTTCACTCTCCCTATACTGATTTGAAAGAAACACTGAACCGATTGTCAGTTTACATAAACACACACTTGGCTTCACTGTTGTTCAGGCAGAACATGAATACAACAAATTAATGGCCGCTGTTAGTGTGGCCTCATGCCTCCGAGTGCCCACTTTCTAGCCCATTTGCTGTTTGCTCACAGTGCACATTATGATGATGCAATGCCCTACGTTTTAGTTTTGTTCTGCATGAGCTCCAACAGTATAATCACTTCCTCAGCACTTA